>QVRM01001138.1:0-44041 GCA_003439945.1 Dermanyssus gallinae | reverse complement strand
GGGCACTGAGAACTTAAAGCGGCACCAGCGCAAATGTTAGCACACAAGCGAGCTGACTGTTGTAGTATCTAGATAACAGTTTGTAAATGTACATAATATCCCCGCCCCGCCGTTGACAAAATAAAGGTGCATTTAAATAGAATTGAGGTAGGTTGATGATGAGAGATGAAATATCCTAGAGTGCAGACCAGGTATTTCAATATTACACTTAAATTGTCCCGCAGTCTGTTGTGCTTAACGAGAATTATGCCTTCAAGAAACCAATTCTGGTTGATTTATAGCTGTCTGGGGCGGGTACATACAGGCGTGGTATTCAGAAGGTACAGGTAGATCAATATGATGCGCTCAGAGTATCTTCAGCACCAAACAGTAGCTCTTGATATGCACTGCTCGGATGAAACAACGAATCTTGGGTTGTACTGGATATGTTCGTCCTTCGCGTGACAAATTATCAGGCTATCATATTTGTCAATTCCGCAGATCTCATTGGAAAGTAAAAATACATTCTGGTTAACCCCCACGCCGTATTAAATTTAATATTTAGTGTTCGAACCTCATTGAATCACTATAAGTTTAAAGGTTCGAACATATTGCCGCGTATCTACGGCAAACTTCAGATCCATATGTATACACTGGCAACAAAAAAACGTTGTGCATAATAGCAACAAAAACATTTATAACCCATCTTGTAATATTATCGCTATCTAACAAAGTTGTAACTAAACTTGATAAATATGTTATGAGCCTACTCACACAGGCTTTTCAATTCGAACGTGTCCATCTCTGTAAAATGACGACCTCGTCAACCACAGTACCTGACTAGGTGAAAATCTATATACCCGTCGTTTGGTAAATTTATGAATGAATATATGTAAAATTCTTTATTCATCACACCAGCCCTCTGCCAGTCTGGCGTTCTGTGTTGCTTGGTCACGCGTCAGCACATCTGGCTACCTTTTAATCTCGCCGTACGTGGGGATATTCGGGACCGGGATCTTCCGGGGTCCCTCCGAATCTCGTTCTTACGCGGCACGCGCATTTTCGTTCGTTGTTGAAAAACATCGTGAGTCGTCACGATGTTAACTCTGCTTGATGTTAACTCGTACTGTTTTTATACTTGGTATGACCAAACAGCATTGTAGGTTATCGGTATTTAAAAAAAACATTGGCAGATTTGGACAAAGCACATGAGCAGCAAACACCTTTCGTCTGCGTTCAAAGCCGCAAGTAGGCCATCTACCTAAAGTATGGCTGGTGGGATTGTCGGCTAGCCTGTAGCAAGGAGAAACTGAACTCACTAAGCCCGTATTCCTCTCCACTCCCTTGAGCTCCATCAGAATTGCATGGCTTTTCTTTAAGCCTTGCTGCGACCGGATCTGGGTACGCTAATGTGCCGATGTTTCTTGCTATGTTCTCACCGTCAACGTGGCCAGAGCCCGTAGACTATCCTCCGTACGCTACGGAATTAAAATCGCCCTAGGGAATATCTTCAATGTATTAAGGGGCCTAAGAGCATGTTGATTTTGTATCTAGAATTAAAAACAGTTAATGAGAATGTTTTCAATCTCTAGCCTATCTTCAGCCTTCTACCGACTTGAATTTGCCGTGAGACATGCCTTTATTTCACCGACGGCCGGATATTATGATATCTCAAGGGTTTCCCCAACAGTTGTTGCATGCCAGCACACTTAGCGATACGGTTTATCATCAGTTTTCAATGTCGACGTCGCTCGAAAGAAAACAGGGGATCAACAACAGCGATCGAACCGGCAACATTCTGGTAGATGAGGAAAACCATTACTAGCGCTCTAGCCCCCCTAGACCACGCCGCCACCACTAGTCCCGTAACCTCCATTAACCAACCAGTCAGTAAGTATCTTCCTTTTCTGGCTGGTCGAACCAACCAACCAACGCCTGTGTGGCCCGGGCCATTGTGTCAATGGGCAACCAGTTCGACCGTCGCGCGTCAAATCGGTGTGCAAATCCTTGCGATTGGTCCGCCTTGGTCTCGCTGTATCCGCTACGTCCGTCAGACCGTCTCGTGACAGACCAGACTCGCGTTTGCTGGGGACGGCGACGATGATCTACAACGCGTCGCAAGTGGGTGGAAGACGAGTGAAGAAGGGCCACGTGCAAGAACACGGTGAAGAAAATGTAGCCCAGACAAAGGAAATAACGGCCAACCAACGGCATGAATGAGTGTTGACTGGTAGGTAGCTAGCTAACCAGTCAACACTAATTTTGTTGAAAAAGCTAACTAATTCGCTAACTCACTCTACACTACTTACTCACTGAATGGTTGAACCCATTGCAGTGGTTGGTCATCACCATCATCGTCATCATCAACAACAGCAGCAGAATCATTACCCTTGCCTCCGTCATAATCATACTAAGGCTGATGCTGTATGCTGCTATGAATGTCGATATTGCTACTACAGCGACAGCTACTCTCTCTGACTTTTGCTGGTGCCGGACTGTAGACTAAGGCTACTACTACTGCTACTATTGCCGCTGTTGGCTGACAGTCTGCTGCTGTAGTTGCTCGGCTGCTGTCTTGACTTCCTGTCGACCCAGGATGGTACAGGACAGTCTCAAGCGCTCTGAGCCCGCTGAAAGCCACAAGACCCCAAGAGCACAGAGGAAGGAAGAGAGGGAGAGAGGAGAGAGGGAGAGAAACGAAAGCAAAAATGACGGGAAGATAGAAACACAGAGAGGGACAGAAAAATAATCAAGGGGAGAGAGAAGGGAGCAGAGAAAAGAAAGGGGAACAAGAGGGCGAAAAAGAGAGAAATATATGGAAGCACGGGGGGGGGGGAGTATAGGCACAGGCCGAGGGCTGGCTCGCATTCGGTCAGCAACTTTTGTTCTGCCACCGCCGGGGCCCTACTGCAAACGAACGGTTCTACTGCACTGTCTATAGGGCTGGCTCACCCTGGCGTTTAGGGAGGAAAGGGAGGCTAAATGAAAAATCGTCATCGTCGCCGTCGTCGTAGTTGTAGTCGTGTTGTTGTTGTTCTCGTAGCGGTAACACCACTAGTAGTTGTGGTGTGGTGGAACATAGCCCGCACCCGAACCTGGATGTCGGGAAGAGTCTTCCCTCTAGTTGGGTCCGGGTGCTATAACAGGCGGCTGCGCATGCACCAGGGCAGCAGCAAGCAGCAGGAGCAGCAGTACAACACCCGAGGAAAGGATACCTGGCCGACGGAGAGCCCGAGAGCCGGACAGCCCGACGGAGAACCC
The DNA here is from genome assembly GCA_003439945.1 of Dermanyssus gallinae. Classification (NCBI taxonomy): domain Eukaryota; kingdom Metazoa; phylum Arthropoda; class Arachnida; order Mesostigmata; family Dermanyssidae; genus Dermanyssus; species Dermanyssus gallinae. Next base: position 40,801 of record QVRM01001138.1, on the reverse strand, counting down.
GAGGATGAACAACGAGATGAACCGATGAAACAAGAAAGAGCCCCACCCTAAGGAAAGAGTAGTTGTCGTCGTCGTCGTCGAAGAGAAAGATCTTTGTGGCGGCCGTGGTCGCGTACCGCAGCGGCCGTCGTCGTTGGTAAGACGCAGAGGAAGGGAAAACAAGTAAAGGTTCGTCTCAAGACGAAGAACAAACAGCTGGAAGCGAGCCATAGCGCCGGCAGTAGCATCGACAACAGTAGCAGCATCGACCATAACAACAGCAACCAGAAGAACAGCAGCAACAACAACAACAACAACGACGACAATAGCAACAACCATAACAACAACGACGACAAAAGCAGCAACAGCAACAACAACAACAGAGGCAGCAGCATCGAGCCACTATTGTGCACCTAGATCAGACGGCGACTCAAGCCCTAGGTGGTGGGCCAGACGGTCGTCGAAGTGCAGTGGCGAGGAGTTGTCGCGTACCTCGTTCTAGCAGCAGCAGTAGTGGTAGTAGTAGTAGTAGTAGTAGAAAGTAGTAATTTAGTAGGCCGTTGTTGTACTAGAAATTGTAGGGCAGTCTAGTGATAGTAGACGTCGTAAGAATATTTGTCGTCGTCGTCGTCGCTGTTGTGAAAGTCGAGTTCGTCGAGTCGACTCGTGGTGAGGCAGCTTGGCCGGGACCAGTGTTGGTCGTGGGCTGGCTCGACTCGTTCGAAACTTGTGTCTAACCAACCGGAAGAAAACGACGATCAACGAATAGCCGCTTGTGTCTTTTCTGTCTGCCTGTTCGTATGTCTGCCTGCTTCTGACCCGCGTATTGGCCTATGTGTCGGGCTCGAGTAACGTCGTCGAGCAATGGAACAACGAGTAGCATTTACAGCACCAGCTGCACCAGCACCGGCAGCATAAGCGGTGACGACAGCAGAGAAGGGCCTGCGTTTGGGGGTGACGAGCGGAAGCAACGATTACGAACCAACAACAACCACGATACATCGAGAAATCGATAGGCTTAGAGAGAGAGAGAGATACATGCAGTGGTAACTGTGCACGCGGCAGCGAGGACGGTGAGGTCCTCGGCGGCCTTCGGGGGAACTTCCGAGTCTGTCCGAATCTGATCGTGCAGCTGGTTTGGCAGCTAGTTCAAGGTGGTGGTGGTAGAGGTGTTGGTGGTCATCGGAATAGAGCAACTGTGTGCGCGGCGAAAAAGGAATGTGGATTACGTGTCATCGTGCGGAGTCAGCCTATGGATAGATAGAGCGCAAGATAGAGAGAAACAGCGTATATGATCGTCTTTCGGAGGTCCGTCGACCCGAGTCGAAGCGAGTGCTTCAATTTGGGGGTCGTCTTTGATAGCAGCAGCAGCAGCGCCAGTGGTCCTAAAAGTAATCGTGGTGGTTTTCAAAGTCGTCAAACAACAACAACAATAGCTAACTTAGTAGCGGCAGCAATGCGAGTACTGCGTGGTAGCGTAGTAACACGAGGCAAGGTCGTTCGTTCCAGTTCTGGGAACTTGTAGCAGGGAACAAAGCAGCCGAATAAAGAATTGAATCGAACTGGACACTGCCTGTCTGTCCGTCTGTAAGTTTGCTGGTGCCTCAATCGATCCAGGAGATCATCAGAAGATCCAGGAGGTCACTTCTCACCTCACCTCCACCATCACCACCGTCAAACCTACCCACTGGCCACGTGCCTACGACGTGAAGTCACGACCCCACGGTCTGCGGCCTGCGGTCGGGAGACGTCGAAGAAGCCAACATGTCGACCTCGGCGACGGTTACGCTCACGCTGAAGAGCAAACCCAAAATCCAACCGCTACAGCCTGTAGCCAGGTGAGCATGAGACAGGGGATCAATGACGGGCCGTTCTGGGGTGACGCGGAACGGGGGGGGCGGGGCGGTTGAAAGTCTGTCGTGTAGACGAGAGATGATCGGAAAACGCTGTTTAGCCCCCGAAAAGCGAGTCGTTACGACTCCTCGCTTTTCTGGAGGTTCTGGATTTAAATTGCCACTGCCACTACTAATCACTACTCCTACTACTACTTGCTGACAGTGTTTTCGCTTGTGAACGTATACATATATATACATGTGTGCATGCATATATATATATATATATATATAATAGTGCGTAGTGATCCTTTCGATCTTAGAAGATGCCAGCCATGGTTACAGCGTGGATAATACGACTTTACACGATCTTTTTTTGGGACACCATTTTCGGTGACTGTGGGCGACAGTACAGTCTACGCACCCTGCACATGCCGTCGCAGGAGCAATAGGTAATGAGGAAAACCGATTATCGGGTGCCAACATTTCAAGTTATTCTGCGCAATTCGATTGTTGTCTTTTAGTCGCTAAGGGGAAAGCTACCGAGTCAGACGTGTGCAGCCGAGAAGACTCAGGGCGCTCTAACTTCCCTCACTGACTGGAATAGGAATTGAACTTAACAATGAGCAACAACAACAACAACAACAACACCAATAATTGTTGAAGTGTGTGGTGGTTTAGGTGATTTGTTACGAGTTAAGCTGGCCAGCTGAGACCCGCAGCAAATGAGAGTGTTCTAATGATCGTGACAATTATATAGATACATTTCTTTATACGCTAATTTAACACACAGATATATTATCATATTACGGGTATTCGTTGCTAGAGCGTATAATTTTGTCACTGGAGAAAATAGTTTATATATATATATATATATATATATATATAGCGAGAAATAAAAACAGCTACAAACAGCGAGTTCCTGAAACCTCCCATAAAAAAAACGTTAAAGAAGAAGCACAGTTGTTTAGCGAGTGCCTAGGTGGCGCGCAGTGCAAGCATATGCCTCTGAAGGCCAGAACAACCTCTTCCAGAAACCAGTCTGACCCTTTAGCGTTTGTTAATGTTATTCTTGTTGCTGCCACTACGTGCTGGCTGCGACTACCGGAAGCCGACCAAGATGGGGCCAGCCAGGCGGGCATCAGCCCTGCCCAGATTGTAAGACGCGCGCAAAGGTTCAACCCGTGCACCATATACACACACACTATCAACAAACCGATGCCGCCAATATTGTTGCTGTGCTGCTTTCGGTTGTTGTTGTTGTTAATGTTATAGTAACTTTAGATAGTAGAGCTGGTCAACGCATTTGCCTCACGAGACCCACTTAGTCGAATTATTGTTTAGCGAAGGTTATTAGCGATGACCAACCAATAATAGCAAACGCAACAGCAGCAGCAGCAATGACAATAGCAACAACAGCGACGACAACTTACGGGTGTTTTCTGTCTGCCTGTCCGACGACAACAACAACAACGACGACAGCAACAACAACAACAACAACAACAATAGTAGATACAGCAGTGCAATGCAGCACCAACAGCCGCAGTGCCGCCCTCAAAGCCGCTGACGCAGATGTCCAAGCTTTAAAGAATACCCGCGTATCTCCCTGTGCCAAATTGTAAGCCTTTCGCCGATCCATCGTCTACTATATGAACCTTTCGGGCTGACCCTCATGGCCAACATTTAACGTCTACAGGACTACTTTTCGCCTCATTGCTTCATAGACGGACCCCATAATAATAATAATAATAATAATAATAATAATACAAATGTGCAACGATGGGGGCTCGAACCCGCGCACCTGTACGTCTCCCCCGGCGCAGGCAAGGCGCAGGCGAATGCACCCCACACGCCACCGAGCACGACCTGACTAGTTCTAGCTATCTCAGTTGTTCACTTGGCTTGATCGTCTGCAGTTGTGTGTAGTGCTGCTTTATTTCAGCATTCAATGATTACACGTGCCGCTAGCTAGTTGTTAATGTTGCTGTCATATTGTTTTTGGAACTGTTATTGTTATTGTTGTTGCTGCGGCTGCTGCTGCTGCTGCCGCTGTATCCGCTTCTCGTGGTAACCTCTGGTGGGTGGGTCAAAAGATGAGGACAAGCTGACACATGGTCGCAGTCTTCGTCCGCGATGTTGCCTGCCCCGTTTGCAAAGCTCGCTGTCGAGTTAGCAGTCTTGAGCATATCCGAGGCGGTCAAACCCAGCTTTCTTTCTCGTTTGCACTATATATATATATATATATATATATATATAATCAAGAACTCTCTTGCCTGAGCTAGGGGGAGAGAAACCGCCTACAGTCGCCCATCTATATATATGTATATATGTATATATATATATATATATATATATATATATATATATATATATATATATATATATATATATATATATATATATATATATATATATATATATATATATATATATGTATATGTATATGTATATGTATATATCTATATATATATATATATATATATATACATATATGTATATATATATACCGACTTTTATTTTCGTTCAGCGCCGGCTCGACTCAAATGGCCGTAACACCAGCGCCCGCGATAGCCAATTCATTGCACTCACTTTTCACCCACAGGCGCCTTAGCTTGTGATAGACTCGTTCCCTCGTCGATCAGGAAAAGCAGACGATTTTGTCGAGCCGACTTCTCTCCGCAGCGACTCTGTCATAATAGTTATTTTAATGCTGAGCTAAAAAACGTTATCACGTTAGGCCGTCAGAATCGACAACGGCCGAGCATCTAAGTCTGCTGCGACAATGCACGCGCATCCACAACAGAAGCAGACTAATTTGACAACACGTTTAGTGGTTAGTGGCGTTTTAACTAGGTGGTATCAGATCACGGACAGTTCGTCAGTATATGGACCTAAGACAGACTAAGGGCGCATTACTCTCGGCATACAGATAATGCTTTTTATTATACTCATTTTCTATGAATGCTTCTCCTACGCAAACAACTTATGACGTCATATTTGGTATGTCGGCTGCAAGATTACTTCAGAGCGTTGATTGCAAAAATCAAGTTCACTGACAAACATAAAGAAGAAGACAAAATTAATTAACGTGGACGTTGAACCTTGGCTGGCCGGGGTCAGCCCGAAAAGTTTAGCTTGTAGCTGCCAGGAAGAGAAATCCTTCACTAGATCTTGAACCTTTGTCGGGCCTAAGCAATGCGAAAGAACACAAAAGTGCGACTTTTGTCTCGTTGTTTGTTTTTTTTTTTTTTAAGACAATTGCCCGTGTACGGTTTATTCATATCATGGCTAATTTTTAATCCACTCCGGCATTTACCTTGTTTACATTGGAAACCATGCAAACCAATTTAAGAGTGGCCGGTCTGGGTCTTGAACCCAGTCCTCCCGAATGCAAGGCAAAGGCTTTGCCACTAAGCCATCTTGCTCGCTTTTTTTAACTTTTTTTTTTAACTTTGTAACTATTTTTAATTACCGACAACTTAAGCATTGCAAAATGTAGTTCCGTTGAATAAACCACGGTTAAAGTTGAACTTGATATATATAAAAAAAAATATTAATTTAATCTTCCAAAATGTTTTTGTTCCCTTTAAAATAGCTCCCGCCCGGTGCAATGCACTTGCGCCACCTTCTTTCCTGCGTCTTTCGGAATCAAGTTGAGTTGCTCCTGCAAATTTGTAAATTGTCTCAAAACGTTTTCCACGTTTAATTCCACGAAACGTTATCCATCCAAGGTTGTTTATCTATGGAAACAGAAAAGGTCGCACTGAGGCAGGCCCTTTGAATAGGGAGTTTGCGCAAATATAGAAATCGAATTTTTCTTCGACCGAAAACCGAAATCAGTCGACGATCTTTGTGCTTATGCGTTATTGTGATGTAGTTCTAATAATTGCAATAGTTGTCTGTCCGGAGTTCAAATCGCCCTTGCGTCGGACAATCTCGCGCAATCTTCTTAAAATTTCGCTTTAGTATGCCTTATTGATGAATGATCACCTTGGTGTTGTATCGGCTCTGACTGAATTACTCAGATCGATTCTCCCCTTGAAAGCACCACTAGGAGGATTGGCTTTGGTCTCGTAACTGTATACCCATGACTCGTCTTCTGATGCATAATATATTACCATTATTACCACTGGTCCATAAGAGATTCTCAATTTCTCAGCTAGATCCCTAATGGCAAATTGGTGATTGTTAAGTGCACTACCTTATTCGACGTTTCTTCACGAACTTATTTACTGCTTTCCTCTGTTATTGGCGTCGAAGCTTTTCCCTAATGGTAGTCATCTTCGATCCCGTCGCCGGTCAGAAAATAGACGGGTACCACGCATACACAGTGTTTCGGGATCACGGCTTGGTCACCATAGGCAGATTGTAACATTTCCATTACCTGTTATCTGGTTTCGAACACAGAACTTGATGTGTTGCTCCTCATTTTTGGCTTTTTAAAAATCGCCCAACAAACCTTGTTTGGTTTCGCCAAACTTAAACAATAAACGGCGCCGCCGATTGGCGCGAAATTGGCTGTGTGTAGCTGACGGATTGCACTTCTAAGCAAAACAAACCAGAGAACGTTAGTGGTTTCGGTCTGGCTGCAAGATTTAAAAAAAATCCTTTCGGGGCTGACTTTCAGCCAAGATTTAACGTCCATGGTACTGCTTTCCGCATTGCTTCATAGACAGACCCCTATAAATACAAATGTGCAACGGTGGGGCTCGAACCCGCGCACCTATCTGGTGTCTCCTCCGGTTGCGAGGCGCAGACGCATGCACCCACCACGCCACCGGGCTCGACGGCTGCAAGATTCAATGCACTAAAACTTGCCGATCCGCTCTCGCTTTTATTTAATAAACAAGTCTGACCACTGTGCTTATAATAACATTTTAAATGTTTGTAATAGAGTCCGGCATGCTTAATATATCACTGTCAAAATGTTATCATTGTTATTGTACTCTAAAGAATGTTCAAATAATCACCTGGCATCTTTCAAGTCTCCTGCGCTCGTTTCTGCCCCCTGCGCGATCTGCCAGCAGGATAGAGAATCCAAGATGAGGCATTGCTCATCGAAAGAACGGCTTTGGCCGACACGGTGAAACAATATCCAGAGACATCGGTTTGACGACGAGTTTCGTGCCCAACAACTGGGTGTTTCCCCTCAACCTGGAGAATTTTAAACGGTCGGACCTAGCAATGTGTCCATATAAGATTGTCTTTGGCCGAATCTGGACGGAATCGACGCGAGTGAAGCCTACTTCCAACAAGATGGTGGCCTTAAATATTTTGCGATTTAACGCCGTTAAATTATCTTGTAATTAGTTTAAGAGTCAACTGAACCCTAAGAATTCCACGACCGTCAGAGCAGATCACTGTAGCGTGCACTAACGTATGCAAATGGAGGCTAATCGATGTGGAAAAGTGCTCAACAATTGGGTGAATTATATACAGCTTGTAGCACTCAAAAAGATCACCAGCTCCCATATAATGTATTTTATTAGAAATAATATTATATTTGTTTTAAAATCTCGCCGGCCGGAGAGAGTTCCGAAAGAGCAAACGGCAGTTAGCCTTATATTATATGCCAGTCGACAAATAATGTCTACCAAACATAGCAGGAAATGTGCGGGACTTCACAAGCATCTGTTATGACGAATCTGAGTTACGTTTTGGTAGTGGGTAAATTGCACACAAAGTTCGTTCTTAACGTGTTAAATTTCCGTGACGATGATTCATGACTATGCTGCGGCATAAAAACCAACATCTACAAAAAAAGAGCTTCAACTCAAGCAGGACATGCTCAATGTGAAGATGCTTTTGGCTCTTTTCCGAATGCTGCAGGGAATCGTTTGTCCTGATGTTATGTCACAAAGTTTTACCGCCACTAAAGAGTATCATTGCAGGGTTCTCATTAAATTAGGGATTGCGCGAAAAAATTGAAAAGCAAATCATAGTCTAAGGTTAAAACCAAAATTGAGTATCACGAAAAGGCGCACAGTTCTACTTCACAGAAAGCTGATGTCAATCAAATATGGACCACGAAGCGATAGATATTAGGCTGAAGACCCCGAAGCTGATTACTCCACCTGTATTGGCCTCGATGGGCAAACCATCTTTAAGGTAACATCCTATAGCGGTCACTACTGGCTATTGTATAAGGGTCTACCCAAATATACAATGTCCAGTAGACGCGACTTTACGGCGACCTAGTTCTGCCAGAGCTGACTTGCTGCAGCGTACTCAGAACGTTTGTGTACTAGGAGGCCGCCCGGACGCTGTAGGGTTGTGCTTCAGGGTGTGGTACTTCGAAGCATACGCAACCACTACTACTACGACTGCTACGCTGGAACTAACTAGGCATGACGGGCAAGTCGCCTTTCCCGCTGGGTCCCGGCACACACAGGGGCGGCCGTCTGCGTGCCCTCTGTGCTGCCCGTCTGTAAACATATGCATGTTGTGTATGCATGTATTATGTTTACTTGTATATATGGTTGGTCGCAACATATGTTGGCCAAAGGCGACGCATGCAAGTAAGGTACTAGAAAAGCAGGAAGATACAAAGGAGGGCTAGATATATATAAGGAGAGAGAGAGAGAGAGAGAGGAATAAGCAGGTGAGGTCGTATGCGAGTCGAAAGAGCGCAAACAAATTGTTGTTTCTTTTTTTTTGCTGCTGTTGTTGTTGAACGACCGATCGCGCCAGCTGATTAGCGTAATGAACGTGGCGCCACGGATATATCTTCCGCATCACTATCACTAGCACCACCACCACTACCACTACCACTACCACGACCACGACAACCACATTCGACACGATCATGATTGCGGCGACATCTGTCCTGTGCAGTGCTAGCTGCAAAATAGACGATTAGTGCGAGACCGAGACAACGACCAAGTGAGGAGCAACAAAAAGACTTCAGTCTCCTCAGCCAATCGCGGTCAGATGCAACCATCAAAATGAACCATTATGAGCAGCCGCAGAGCAGTTGCATATCTGCCTCTGTGCTTTGCAGCCAGCGGAAGCATTAGGTTGGCGCTGACCACGACGATTTGGTGGCCCGGCGTGCTGAATGCTCGCCTACCGGTTGGCCGCAGGACCTGCCGTAGGTCGTGCCGGTAACTCGTGGTTCAGTGACTGAGATAAGAACGATAAATGACTATTAGCGTTGTTTCGAATGTAGCGGCTTTCTTTCGCGTGTTTTCATGTGACTTTGCGCGACAATGGCAAGCCGCGACGAAGACGACGACGACAACGACAACGACGAGCGTGTCGGGGACCACCACTGCGATGGACAGTGAAGGCGACGAGGACAATCAAAATCGATGACCTCATGTCCCTCAAGGTCCTCAAATAGCAACATCACGCCGCCACTGAGGGAATTGATACAGCTCGAGGTGCAACTAGGTGCGCGCTAAGAGCAGAACAAGAAGGGAAGGCAGAGAGAAATATCGAGACAGAGAGCGACAAGAGAACAAGAGGCATGAGACTGTGAAACACGAAATAATAATGATCTCGAGACCTCCAGCGGCGGCAACAACAGTCAAAACAGCAGTAGATGTTATCATACGGCCACTCCCCTGTAATAATACTATTAAGTGTTTATATATATATATATATATATATATATATATATATACTGTGCTAGTGCAAGAATATTGTTACTTATTGTTCTATCATCCAAAGTGTGCCGCCGTTGGCCCATTTATCTTCCTTTCTTCGCCTATTCCTACGCTCTCATGTGTCATCGTATCTTGGGCAATGCGGCGGCGTCAACCCGGCTAGAGAAGGACCTTCTTGTTCCAACACCTATGAGGAGACAGCGCTTAAAGCTTTCGTTCACTTGCGGACAACGAAATCGCGTTGCTGCTGAAGTTACTGCTCGCGGTACGTGGCCGACAGACGCTTTCGTCCACCTCCTCCCCTCACGAGCAGGCTTGCCACCCCCACATCCACTTCACTCTGTAAAATTAAACGACCACTATTCGAACGTCACTAAAAGTAGTGACCACAACAACATCACTAACAGCAGACCCGCAACAACACCAACAACGGTTTATCATCTATTCTCAATGAGCATCGCTCTAAGAAAATCGATCAATCTCAGGGATCGAACCGGAGACATCCCGGTAGATGACAATCATGGCTAGCGCACTAGTCCCCTAGGCCACGCCGCCACTACCCCGACAACATAGTGCGCGTCAACATGCCAACGTTCACAGTCTCACTTAGCTTAACTTACTTAACTTACTGGGGGGGTTGGATGGTAATGCACCATCTCTTTTTATTGAGACATCTGTGGTCCCCGTTTTTTTTTCGATCATAGTCGATTTTTAATCCACTCCGGCATTTACTTTGTTTAAACTGGAAACCATGAAAACCAATTTAGAAGTGGCAGGTCTGGGTCTCGAACCCAGGCCTCCCGAATGCGAGTCAAAGGCTGTTGTCACTAAGCCATTTTAGTGGACACTCAGCTACTTGTCTACCTGTACGACAGACACTCGAGACAAGCACCCGATACGTGCAGAGATCAAGTCGCAACGAGAGGAATTAAAGACCCACGAGGTAGCGTGACACAGTTATACACCGACGATCGGGGCATGCACAACAGCATTAGACAGTAACGTGCCCGTGCGGCAGCGTAGGTGGAGATCGGACGGGCACGCGTGGCTCACGCTTGTGGTGGCTGCTAATTGCGACAGGCGGTCACGGCAGACGCGCACAGAATGTATTTGCAGGACCTGTTGCATGAACCCGTCTCGACTAGTTCTGGTGGTCGTCATGCATGCGATGCACGATTTTACTGCCGTTCCTCCGTCCTCCGTCCTTGTTGTGTCCCGCCTGCCTCGATGGGTCTCTCACGCGTCAGCGTAGGGCGTGGGCTTGTTTTGACCGCCGGCAGTGTTGGTGTTTGCCCCATTTGATTGACTCATAAACGGTCACTATGATTGCGGCGGCCGCCGTCGTCCGCCCAGAGGTTCTTTGGCCGGACGTGTTGGACAATATCGAACCGATGCAGCGGCCTGTGGCAAAATCCCCCCTTCCCTGGTCTCCGATTGTCTTCCAAAGCATCCGGATTGTTCTGAGGAGATGGCCAGGAAAAACTACTACTACTACTACTACGTACTAAAAGTCAAAGGTTCGACACAGACCATTTTAGAAGCACATTTCTTTAAATTTGCAGATTTAAATTTAAAAGGCAAATAAACATTTTATAGAGAGATTTTACAGTAAAATAAATAAACATTGTATTATAAAGAACATGAAAAGATTTGTTGTTTGTCTTACATAAAAGCAGAAATTGAGCTCAGCAGATAAATTTCGCAAGCTGCAATTGATGAAGGTGGATGATCGTGATCTAAATGACCGTGCTTTAAGACAATGTATTTGTCCGTAAATCAAAATGTATATACACTAATTGGTGACAATTTATATATATATATATATATATATATACACACATTTATGTATGTATATATAAACACATATAGTACGCTGGTCGAACAGTGACGAATTTCGTGTCGTCGTCTAAGCGAACTTTTCCCTCGTTAAAACAACACCGCTCGCGCCACATTAGCTTAGGCTGCGACGCGTGGATGAGCGTGCATGCCGTCATCGCCGACCGCGCTTGCAGGGGCGTCGTATAGCCGCCGTCTGCAGGTCGAGTGCACCAGTTTCTCCACCACCCGCCAATAGATGCGAGAAAGAAATAATGCGCGCTGCTCTGCTGCTCGAGCGAGAATACTGCGTGAAGCCCACGTCGGGCGGGGGGGGGGTGGGGAGGTGGGCAGTATAACCAAAACGGCACCAACAAAAACAGCAGCATTGAGATAGCGACAGGAACAACAACAGCAACAAAAACCACAACAACAACAACAATACAAGCCAAGAAGCAACAACTGCCGTAACACGAGGCAATCAATTTTTAGGCATCGATTCGGTGTGTCATCATCACCGCCTCAGTGGGTGGGTGGATGAGTTGATGGGTTTTTCACTGGCAAACCGCCCACAACTGTTGACTGGCTGCACCTCGACCACTGGGTCAAGACACCGCTGAGTCAGAGCTGACCTGTTTTGAGGGCAAACATATGACGGCTTGCCAGCCTATACATACGCTGTTGACGCGACGCTTCAATGTATGCTGCTTGCCGTAGGTAGGCTAAGATGGCAATGGCGATGACGACGTTCCGCCCGGTTCGGTTCGAGGCTATCGTTCGTATAGCTTCGTGGTGAGCCTTTTGGACGACAGCGTGGACACGTATGGATGTATTTGTTGCTTGTTTGTTTCCGTCTAGCACCGTACACGTGGTGTGCTTTGCTCGTGTCGTCGGGCTGTTGTTGCACAGTTGATGCACAGTAGAGGACACATTTGAAGTTTGAACACTTCCAGCCCCGTCGCATCGTGGTCGCGGCGTGGTCTAGGGGACTAGAATTAGAAAAAAAAATTAAGGAGGTTGTTTTTTGGTCTAGGGGACTGCTAATGCGCTAGTAGTCATGGTTGTCATCCACCAGGCTCTCGCCGGTTCGATCCCTGTTGTCGATCGAATTTTTTTTGAGCGATGCTTATTGAAAATATATGATAAACCATAGCCACCGCTGAGATTCAGCGGCATGCTGCCACAATGACTGTTAAGGAAACCCTAGATATCGAGGCCCCAGGTCCGGCCCTCGGTGCATTGAAGATCTCACCACAGGTTAAGTTCCAAACCCGTATGGTTTGGACGGAGGATGATCTAGAACTAAAAACAACCTCCTTAAAAACAGAGGATGGTCTAGAATTAAAAACAACCTCCTTCCTTGTTTTTTATTCTAGCCCCGTCGCATCAGTTTTCATATATCGCTATCCTGAATCCCAGTGCGGCATTTCTATTGATTCTAGTACAGCTACTGACCACTCCAAATGATTCATCACGTAGTTTTTGCAGCGTTTGTTCTGCCCCAACTGTGCCGATGAGATATACAGCGTGTCACAGTGGTGTTCGCGTTTCTACACAAAGCGGGCATTGCAACAAACGGCGTAATTAAATGCAAATATACCAACCCATTCCTACAACGGTGAAATTCTTCTGTGTAATGATCTGGTAAAAAAAACAACCAAATTACGACGTATATTATACATATGCACATAAAGTACGTTAACCGGCTCTATATTAGTCGCGCAACCGCTTTCGATAGTATCAATCCTGACTATTCTCACTCAAACAGAGTAGCTCAAGAAGTCTCTACACCTCCTCGCTCCATAGAACGGCAGGACAACAATAATGATACTAGAGTAACATTTATATATATATATATATATATATAGATATTATATATATATAGGCCGGATTTTTTAATTATTCAACTTTAGTAAGTGTTAAAGGCGTTCTTCTACAATTGACATTAGTGGGATGTAATGAGCTTATGACAACATTAGGACCGACCCAGCGGTGGTGAAGTGAATAGGCGTCTGCTGGTCAAATACAATACACTAAGCATAGTGTTGGCCTGTTAGCTTACCTCGATGACTAAAACGGCTCATCAGTGAGTCCAGCGTCTAGACACGGGCAACTAACACGGGGTCTATAAAATGTATTAAGGAATTGGGCCGGAAAGTCATCGCAGCAACTCAGGACCCCCGAGCTAGCAAATACCTGTTGCGGCGCATATCGATCGAGGTTCAGCGCGGCAACGCCGCGGCCGAGGAAGGGTCTCTTCCGTCAGCCGCAGGGCTTCCGGAGATCCCGTAGAACCTGTTTTTATTTCCCATAATTGTTTGCGTATGACAATCAATATATGGCTGAACTACGCATTTGTAAATCCGTAAACCGCTCGCAAAAGACAACACGGGGCTGTTCTTTACGTATACGCTCCTAATGCGCTCGTCCCATGTTAAGATTTTATATAATGTTAAAGCCTATCAGTGTTGAAGCCATCTAACCTCGTGCCTCGCCGTTGCATGATACATTTAGTACTCCTACTAGTCTCGTTCCATGCTAAGATGTTATAGAATGTTAAAGCCTATCATTCTTAAAGCCATTTAACCTCGTGACACATCGTTGCATGATAAATTTCGGCTTTGAGGTCATCGTAGAGTTGTAAGGTTTTCTAATGCAAACCTCATTACGATTACTAGGTGTGTATGAACACGATGGTACACGCTTATAAACATCCAAGCATTGTATCATTACTATTATTACGAATGGTCAGTCGAATTACTGCTGATCGATGTACACTTAGCTCAGTTTGATAACGCATTATTCGCGCCCTTCATAAAAATAGGAAACTGCTGTAGTAAACGTCCAGGCCTTTTTAGTTGGTACTTGAAAAGCCTTTTAAGAAGAAAATATAGTTTCAACACGTTTATATATATAGCTATGCAGTTATTTTATGCAAGAAACTCGCATTTGTCGTAATTTATCTTACTATTAGCGTTGTCAGTATTTTATAAATTGGACTGCCTATGTACTTGCCAGGGTTTGTAGCATTTCCTTTACATTAAATTAATAATTGTCTTATTTTTTTTTTATTAATGCGTAGTTTTTTTGAGAATCAGATCAGTAATTGTCCTATGTTCGTTCGCCAGCTTTCTGGGATGCTTCCCTTGTCCAAGCAGCTGTTAAAAAAGCGTTACTAAGACTGTTGTTATCTTGAGTATGGCATGCTTTAAGTGTTAGTATTCTAGGTCTGGCCCAGGTTCTAGGTTTTTGCCTTGCGTCCCATGCAGACACCCACTTCTTCTACTGTAAAATACCGGTCTTTGGTTAATAGGTTTTAAAAAGTCTGGGCCTAGTTGTTTAAATTTTGTTTGAAGCAGTGCTGTAAAATATGTGGTCTATTCTTTATTTATGAGATTTTTAGGTGGACTAGTCCTTCCGGAGAAAAAAGCTAGGGTTTTTACATTCTCTTGAATTTTTCGTTTTTTTTCTGGTATATTTCACACACTGATTTGTTGGCCCTGATTGTGTTTTAAGTAATCTTTTAAGTACTGCTAACTATGCTAGACCGCCTTGGTTTTGGCGTCTGTGATAGCATATACGTATATTTAGGGTGTTACTCTATCAAACTACGGCCTCTCGTTGCTATTAATTTTTACTGCATAGATCATATATATATATATATATATATATATATACGAGGCGGCAAGTTTTTGTACTTTGAATTTTAAAAATTGAACGGAAATCACCACGATATTCCGGTTTGCTTTCCTTAGAACTAAATATTATTGTTTTACAAATATGTATCAGAACTTTTAGATTTTAAGGCCCTGTGAGATGCTTAGGTGTGACCACAATGCCCGACATGGCCTTCAATTCACACATCACCGGCGATTATCGTCTACAATATAGGTTGTTAGCTATTTTGGCAATTTTATTCTAACGATATTTGAATGTTCATAGAGTCTGCACATGTTTTTGCTTAGCGTACTGCATAAACGTCACATCTCTGACTACTGATTTGATTCACTGAATATTGTCGCTTGTTTTTGTAGACATTGAACTTTATCACCCTTTGGCTTTAATAATGACGCATTTAACTTGACTGGAAAATCCCTTTCAATCTCGAATCGGGCTAACTTGTTCTGAACCTTTAACGAAACACTCTTTCTCGCTACCTCTCGGTGAAAAAGAATAGCTTCACATATAGTTTTGCAGCCGACATGTACTGCATGCATTGAATAACAAACTCTTGCTCATGGCTATACTTAAACGCTTCGATTTTAAATAGATAAAGTGCAGCAACAATGCGGTATATATATATATATATATATATATATATATATATATATATATATTTATATATATATATATATATATATATATATATATATATATATCAACACGATCCATAACTCTTGTTCTGTGCGGTCTGTGTTGATGCAATGATGCTTGTTTTAGGCCATCGAGTACCGCCGTTAAACTAAAGCTCACCAAGCCAAATGGCCTGGCCGCTTCGGCAAACAATTCGACGACGCAGACATCGCCTGAGACTGCGAGAGCATTACCAGCATCAAACACAGCACAAACTTCATCGGCGTCGCCAGCGACAACAACAACAACAGTGACAACA
This sequence comes from Dermanyssus gallinae, assembly GCA_003439945.1. NCBI lineage: Eukaryota > Metazoa > Arthropoda > Arachnida > Mesostigmata > Dermanyssidae > Dermanyssus > Dermanyssus gallinae. Next base: position 24,956 of record QVRM01001138.1, on the reverse strand, counting down.
AATGGAACATCATCAACAACAACAACCACAGCCGCGGCATCCCTAACACGCTCGACGGGTACGCCAGCCTCTCCTGCAACGCCGGCCGAGCGAAAATCACCGCCGAAAAACGGCACCGCTGGTGGTACCACCCCGAAGGTCCTACGACGTCTTTCTATGCCGTCGCCCATACTGAACGCTCACAGAAAGAAATGCGATGATGACAAAGAGCAGGAGCCGATCGTGCCTCCGCCGAGAGCCAAGGTTCTCTCTCGTTTTCCGTTGAAGCGGTTCAGCGTCGATGCTCGAATAGACGCGTCCGTCAGGGTCGGAAACAGGGACAAACCAAGTCCTCTCAAAAGCACCGTCAAGAAAGATGAGTCCACCGCTCCAACCAGCGGAGATTCGGCGATTCAATCGTCGCAAGAACAACAACAGTCGGAACCGCAGCGCCAGAATCAGCACGAAGCGCAGAAACAACATCAGCAGCAGCAGCAACAGCAACCACAACCACCATCCCCACCAGCAGCAGCAGCAGTTTCTGAAGCCGAGACGTCTACCACGAGGCTGTACAATGGGACCGCGTCCGGGGGCTCCTCAGCGACCTGCGATGCTGCGCCTAAAAGTAACAATTGTTCAGACGCCAAATGCGTTTCTGAGACGAAGACGGGATGTCAGGAAGAGAAAATCTCGGAAAAAGACAAAGAAAACATAACGCTAACGAGCCCGCCCGGCAAGGTAGTGGATGACTTGACAAAACGAGACAAAAAGACGCCAATACTACGCAGGTCTGTCAAGAAGAAAAGCCCCCCCAACGTGCTACTAGACCGGCGTAACTCTTCGGATGAGGGCGCAGCCTCTACCCTACCTCGGCGAGTATCGAGTAACGGCAGCACTGACCTCGAGCAGTCCTCACCTGCTTCTTCAGACAATGCATGTCCGGCAACAACGACCGACGAACGGCCCGCGACTCAAGCACCTCTATTGTCTTCCTCGATATCATCTTCATCAGCATTAGCACCTTCAGCATCACCATCACCATCACCATCAACAGTATCAGTGATCACCTCTCACAGTACATCACCTGACGAGAGAGTTCCGGACGATATCGAGGAAAGCTCAACCACCTCAACGCTAACTCCGAGACCATCTGAAGAGCGCGAACTCGTTACGCCGAGCATATCGAACGGTATCGCCTCTTCGGCGACGGAGACCCTGATTGCGGAGGAAATTGCTGCGGTGGCAGAGACGGAAACGGCGGCAGCATCAACAGCAGCAGCAGCCGCAGCAGGAACTCCAACACCTACAACAACAACTGTTACCACTACAATGACAAACATAACCACTACAACTACGCCCATAATCACAACAACAACTACTACTACTACTACCACTACTACGCTATCAGATGTACATATAAATAGAAATAGCACTACTACTAGCTCGAATTGTCTGTCTCCCGACGGCAATACCAGTGCGGAAAGCCCCCTGGTGAAGGAAGAAGCCGGGACAGCTGCTTGTAGTAGTCCAGCCGATGCTGCAGGTTCCGAATGCAACACTACCACCACCTTTGTACAAATGCCTCGGTCCGACCAGCCTATGAACGCTGCCACCTCGCAACAGCCAGCTGAGCCAGTTGTGCCGGCGACGTCCGTCAGCGAAATAGCAGCGACGAAGCCACCCAAGCCGGAAGCCGCATGCGCTGCGACGGCAAAGGATGGAACCGCTAGCAGGAAAACGAAGCAGACGAGTTCAGCGCTGGGAAAAACGTTGCAAAAGCCCTTCAATCTTGCGCAGAAGATCCTCGAGGCCGCGTTACAGGTTTCTGAAATTGTTCTATACTTTGTTATGGGATATGACTGGTAAATATAAATAATCAAAGAATGAAGACTAGTTAAATACATTGGATATACGTTACGAGTGCAAATAGCAAATGCAATTTGATTAGCGTTACTACGACTACCCTAATTCTAAGTTGGTTTACGTTTACGCGGTGACTGTGGGGCAAAATTGTCTCGCACACCTTGAGGCCGCGTTGCAGAACGTTCTGAAATTGTTCTATACCTTGCTATCGGATTTGAGTGTTAAATATAATGATTCTAAAATTAGGATTAGTTCAATACATTGGACATTGGTCACGAACGAAAACAGCAAGTATAAATAATATTCGTATTGCTACTATTACTATAATTCTAAGTTGGCTTACGTTTACCCGATGAAGTGGGACGAAATCCTCCGGCACATTGAAGCCACACCCTAACACAGCTTGTCGAAGCCACTGTTGTCACCTATCTAGCGGCCAGTACAGTGTAGTATATCTAATATGGTATTTGCTATAGCTCGAATTAGAACCAGTCCACCAGTTGCGGGGCTAAAGGTTGTCGTTGACGGGGAACAATTGAAGCATCGCCCATCGTGGAACTTCACACAGCAGCGTCAGAATTGAGGCAAAATTGCGAAGAACGCCTTACCTGCGTAACCACTAACCGTTGCAACCGTTGCAACTTTGATCTCGTTCGCAGAAATCTCCCTTGACCAGCGGCGAAAATCACTCGGCTGCGCAGTCGCAATCCGCTGTTTTGGCGGCCACGGCAACAGCAGCAGCAGCCCCCTCAACCTCAAGCGGCCGAGTCTGGGCTCCACAGACGCATCCAGCGTGCTCCAGTAGCAGTTCCGCTGCTAATTGTATTAGTAGTAACAGCAACAGCAGCAGTAGTAATGGCAGTAGTAGATGTAGTACCAATATGAACTCGGTCGCCATTGTGACCACGTCGAACGGCGGCACGGCAGGACCGATGGCCAGCTGCAGCACCGGTGGTGGAGGACGGAGTCTGACAGCGGCCGAACGAGCGACTCCACAACAGATCGCGTCGTCAACGTCCTCGACGTCGGGTTGCTGGTCCCCCCAACCGCTACCACCGTCGAGGCCCTCGTCCGTAATGGCGAACGTGCAGACCGTCGACATCAGGAACCTCGGTAAGTACATATAGCTGTCACGGCGTGATACGTAGGTAAGGCGTCCGGGTCCGCCCGGTTAACGGACGTCGAATGCCCACAGAATCAAAATAAAATAAAAATAGCCAAAATAAAAACAGACCCGGCATTAGGGAACCTATCGGGCCGGCGGGGTGTTGGTGCAGAAGAGAAGAAAACGACGGCTTTCATGGCCGGGGAATGCCCGAGTATATTATTAATAGTATCATCTTTATTAACATCATCAGGGGGATGCCCGAATAATAGTATTATTTGTATTAACATCATCAGGGGGATGCCCGAATAATAGTAGTATTTTATTAATATAATTTGTATTAGCATTTTTATTAGTACTTAATTCTTACAATTGGTTTGAATTGACGTTTTACTGTTAGCAAATAATTTCGTATCAGCCTATGACGCCAATTATATGATTAATAATTATAATAATATTATTATCGACGGGATAGAATGGCGGAGCAAAACCACTAGTTTTTTTTTTAAGGACCAACTGGAAAATGCGGTACGCACACGCGGACACGACTGCTCGAAATTCGTCTGCAAGTGTGGGCCGGCAGTGTGGGGCTCCAACCCACTAAAAACCAGTCATGCCCCGCAATCGATCGGGAACTGCATAAGCATAACTTCAAATAATCGAAGTTTCGCTAAAAAAAACGCTGGTTTTTTGAGTTACATCTGCTAGGTGTAACTTAATTTCTTTTAAACCTAACAAATACATTACAAGCTCGAGAGAATTTGTTATTGTGGCACTGTGTGTTTACATTCCAGTGTAACTCTACAATTGTTTGGGGTCGTCTACAACCGATGTAGGATGTTAGAAAGATTACTACGTTGCTAACAATTCGGCCCACATATATATATATATATATATATATATATATACTCAATAGCCAGCCTTTGAAGACTAGTCTTAAAGGCGGAACTAGGTGAGCGGCGGGGCAACTCGCGCTCATCCGGAAACGAATGAACCAAAGCGTAGCAGGTTTCCTTTTGACCCTTTGGTCTGCCAACATCGCGCAAGGCGCTCTTGAATCGTCCACATGCTGATCTTGCAGAAGCTCTGACAGTATCAAATTCTCCCATTGTTTTGCTTTATTTGTTTGCCTGCTGCTGCTGCACTTCATAGTGGCGCGGGCACTCGTCGCCTCGAATCCTCATTCCTTGGCCGCCTGATCGGCGCCAAAAAACACCACCCAATCGTCGTCGACCAATCTTTTGCTTTCGTAACTCTACGGCTAAAACAACAACTACTACGACAACTACTGTTACGAGGTCTAGCAAGAATAGCCTTACTACCTCTGCCTGTTTCCACCCAATCTATTTCTCTTTGCCGTTTCTGTCTCTATTGTCATGTCTCTGGCGCTCCGCCCCCCTCTCTCTCTCTCTCTCTCTCTCTATATATATATATATATATATATATATATATATATATATATATATATATATCTCTCTTTCTCTCTCTATATCTCGGTCTCTATTAAGTTTTCTCCATTTCAACCGCACGGAACCGCAGTACAGTGCTGTGTGTGGACAACAGTGACAATCTACAAATAACAACGTCGTAATGCCGGTAACCGCTGAGGCTACGACACCTTCTCAATCGTATCTGTCCGTCTTGTCGAGACACCCATCGGACAACAGCGACAGCAGCTGCCGTAGCAACAACAAAAATAGCAACAACAACAACAACATCAACAGCAGCAACAACAGCAACAACAAAAATAGCAACAACAACAACAACATCAACAGCAGCAACAACAGCAGCAGCAGCAGCAGCCGCCATACAATAGAACCAACTCGCGCCGCTTCTCGAGCCGAGCTCTTGCTCAGCAGAAACTAACACTGGGCTGGCCGCTACGGCACGTGGTGGTAGATCATTAGTGTGAGTCTGACTGTCTCTATAATGATCGTCATTCAAATTGTCAGTGCGACACGGCCAAGAACTCGATCAAGAACGACACTGAATAGCCAGCCACTGTGTCCTCCCTCGGTGCGTGCGTGATGGGTGCATGATGAGCCGGTCGTAATTGTGCACGTCCAGCATCTTGAAGCCGTCTTGCCGTCCTGAAACAAAGGCTGAGAGAACAAAAGTTTGGTAAATTTATAGCACCAAACTCGGCCAAGCAAGCCGAGTCGACGCAGGGACGCTGGTGCCACTTGCAGCCAATACACTGGAGACAGAAAGTTATCGAAACGGGTCTGTGAGCAGGCAGTCACCATCACTACCACAACAACAACGTTAACAACGTTAACAACGACAATAGCAGGAACTGCATCAACAGCACCAACCCCACACCGCCGCGTTGCACGTTCAATGTCTAGGGTTCGGAGTGCTTGGATATAAAGACCCATATCGTGCGAGTTTCGCCGTATATTGCCTGTTTGCTCACTATCTACGCAAGCATTGTTATAAAATCTGATATTAATAATAATAATAATAATACAAGCAAACGCCGGAGATGCACGCGAAGGCGACTTTCTGAGGCAGCTGCTTTCATTGGCAGTTTGCAGAGGAAACGCCGCGTCGATATTAGGTGCGATGGGCTGACGACAGCAAGAAAGAAACTATAAAATAATGAGGATACACATTCACACCTCACAATTGTATTGCTCTAAGACATATAATAATAATAATAATAATTTTTTGAACAAAGATTTATTATATTATTTTTTAACATGTACATGTATCGCATTTACTAATATAGTTATTATATAAGTCATCCCCTATCGTACAATACATTGCTCGACTTTCCGCTCGGCTAAGCCGTGATTTGTCTGGGCTGTCTGAAGAATCGCGCTTACGGTTGTCTTGCGAACTAGACCGCGCATCATCTCGCTTACGCCGTATAGAAGAAGACAAGCTGGATCCCAATGACGCTAAGCGTTTCTTCCGCTAGCGTCTAAATCTTAAGGCAATCTCCCCTTACCTGTGGCCGCCGTATAGAAAAAAATTAGAAGTTTTAAGACGTCCTTTCGAAACTGTATACAGACAGCCTGGCGACTCATGCTTTGCAGTGAAGCAAGCCAAGCAACCCGATTTCTTCCTCAATGACGTCGTAATCACCCCGACGCGAATTACACGAAGCTGCGTAAAACAAAAAGAAAGAGCAGTCTGACTCCCGACGAGCTTCCGCCAATTTTCTGCAACGAATTGGCCTTGGTCCTTGCGAAACCCTTGGCAATGATCTTTACCCGCAGTTTTGAGGAGAGGATGTCCCCCTGTTTTTTAAAGAGTCTGTTGTGACGGCTGTGCACAAAAAGGGACGACCGCGATTTCTCCCAGAAAACTACCGACCGGTAGTTCAAGGCTCTATACCGTGGTTTCTCATGGAAAGAATTATTGTCGATGAAATTTTGACGCCTATGAACTGCTGGACACTCATCAGCATGGGTTTAAAAAGGGGCGCTCTACTGGAACTCAACTTCTCGAGAGCTGTCATGATTGAGCTATAGCGCGTAACAGGGCCATCCACATACACACGGTCTACTTTAATTTCTCGCGACCATTCGACAAGGTAAATCATAAGATTCTCTTGTCTAAAATGGCGGCGTTTAGGATTAGCCCTCGAATCCAGGCTTGGTGTCACTCATATCTAAAAAATCGCTTCTTTGCCGTAAAAGTCAGTAACACGGTCTCGAAGCGCTCCCCATGTCCTTTTGGGGTTTCTCAAGGCTCCTGCTTAGGCCCACGTATGTATATAGTATTTGCTCAGGACTTGGGTTTACGTCTGCGCAACCTAAACATAACATAAAAAATGTATGCAGACGATCGAAAAATATATGCCTAGATTAAAGGATCGCGAGAGATTCATCGCGCAACCAAAGACAGCATGCCAGACACATTGAACCATACGCGATCCTAATACGCGTCTGTGCGAAACGCACATAGCACATATAGTGTTGTTACGCTAGGCTGTGGTGAGGTGAAATCGCCCAGAGTAACATCTTCATACAAATGTTGATCGGTTGTTATTGTTGTCAACAGCTGCTAATATTGCCTTCGGTCGTGCTGCCGTTGTTGGCCCTATTATCAGTATTGTTGTTGCTTTTTTGTGCGATCACGAAGATCGCCTGAATATTCAAGCAGCCATTAATAGTATTGCCGCCACCTGGTGTGAGCTAAATGATATGGTGATCTCCGTTCCGAAGTGCGTCGTCCTGAAGACAGCTCCCGACGACTTCAAGTATCAGCTAAAAGATTTGCCTATACCTGAGGTAACATTCAACAAGGACCTAGAAGTTACGTTCGATAGGCATATGAAGTTTCGGGCACACATTGCCGACTCAGCAAAAGCTGCCTCTCGACTCAGTAATCTGATAGTGCCAAACGAATTCTCGTAGTGCCAAAATGGCCATACTGTGTGTACGTTTGCTGCAGCGTATTCAGAATACGTTTTTGAAGAGAGTTTCAAGAAGGTTCTACTTGACTCGTGACAAACTCGTACCGAAAGTGTAGCGGAGTATCAGCGTCGTGTTGACTACCGCGTTTTAAAGATCTCAAACGCAGTGAACTTATGCATAGATACTACTACGTGCGATCAAACAGCCTACGGGGTCGCGGTTCCACTCAACCGCCCGAGATTGTGTGGCAGATCAAATGAGGATGATAATGACGATGATGATGATGATGATGATTATTATTATTATTATTATTATTATATGTCTTAGAGCAATACAGTTGTGAGGCGTGAATGTGTATCCTCATGATTTTATAGTTTCTTTCTTGCTGTCGTCAGTCCATCGCACCTAATATCGACGCGGCATTATTATTATTATTATTATTATTAGTTTACGCATCCTGCCAACTTTCTATTTGCGAGCAAGGTACACGCTGTACGCACATTTTACGCACATCACGGGAATCACGGTGTAAAGAGAACCATAGTTAGTTTCGTCACGGCATCCACAATGGACAGTATACGGTGTGTTCAAAACGTATCGCGACTTTTGAATTTTCGCGGGTTACGTATATTCGAATTTCGATTTTTTGTGGCGTTATGTTGGTACTCATGTCTCTCACTTATGCCGACAAGCTCGGCCATTTTGAATGTTCACTTAATTGTTGACAGCTGCTTTGCTTGCACGTGTTTTGGATCGTCTTCGATTTTTACCTATTCAAAAAATGGATCAAAGAACCTGTATCAAATTTTGTGTGAAGAACGAAATTAAGTGCGCGGATGCATTCCGAATGTTGACTGTGGCATACGGAGAAGCTACCTTGGACCGAAGCAACGTTTATCGGTGGTACAAAATGTTCTCAGAAGGCCGAGAAGATGTGAACGACGAAGAGCGTGCCGGACGCCCGAGCACTTCAACAACAGACGAAAAAATTAATGAAGTGGAGAAAATGGTATTGGCCAATCGTCGAATCACCGTTAGAGAAGTTTCTGAGGACCTAAACATATCGATTGGCTCGTGCCATTCGATTTTTATCAATGATTTGGGCATGAGACGGGTCGCCGCGAAATTCGTACCAAAATTGCTCAATTGCGACCAAAAACAGCATCGCATGAACATTGCTAATGAGATGTTGGACTCTGTCCGCGACGACCCAAATTTGCTCCAGAGGGTCATAACTGGTGACGAATCGTGGGTTTATGGTTATGACGTGGAAACCAAAGCTCAATCATCTCAATGGAAGCTGCCGCACGAACCAAGACCGAAAAAAGCGCGCCAAGTTCGGTCGAATGTGAAAGTTTTGCTGACAGTTTTCTTCGATTGCAGGGGCGTGGTGCATCATGAGTTCTTGCCACAGGGTAGAACGGTCAATAAGGAATATTACCTGCAAGTTATGCGCAATTTGCGCGAAGCAATCCGCCAGAAACGCCCGGATTTGTGGAAGAACAAAAATTGGCTTTTGCACCACGATAACGCCCCTGCTCACACATCGTTGCTTGTGCGCGAGTTTTTGGCCAAAAACAACACACTAATGATGCCGCAGCCACCGTATTCCCCAGATCTGCCCCCTGTGACTTTTTCTTGTTCCCTAAACTGAAGAGGCCCATGAAAGGACGACGTAACGCTACGCTTGACGAGATAAAGACGGCATCGAAGGAGGAGCTGAACAAGATAAAAAAAAATGGTTTTTTGAAGTGCTTCGAAGATTGGAAAAACCGTTGGCACAAGTGTATAATATATCATGGGGATTACTTTGAAGGGGACAAAATAGATATTCATGAATAAATGAATAATTTTTGAAAAAACACAAAAGTCGCGATACGTTTTGAACACCATGTATATCTGCATCAAAAACCGTGCCTCGCGTCGCCATTCTATGCTCTATTGGATGCGTTAACCTAAATACTTGAAGAACATGTCAGTTATCTTACTATTAGATTCTATGGCCGTTATTATTACTGTGGTACCTGTACGCATTTATGATTTAAAAAAAAAAAACGTATTATTATTATTATTATATCACTAGATTAACTCTTGATACTGGCCGCTGTGGACTGCTAAACAGACGGCGTAGTTAGGCCGCTGTAGCATAGAAACGTGGTTTCTATTCGCAAACGAAACCCACGGGCCTGCATGTATGTGGGTACCTATGCGTGTGCATCTACACACGGAAGTAAATCCGTTCATTATTGGTTCCCTGCAACAGTATACATTGTTTCTTAGTTTTCGTTACTTTTTGCCGACGACCCTTTTCTCTGCCATTCGTAGCAGGACACGAAGCCTTAAAGGTCGTCGACCTCTATCGTGTCGGCTTATGGGTGTTGATAAGTCTTTGCCCGCCCGCTTACCGGCTCTGATGTGCTCAGTCCTCATAATGTTTACTGCTGCTGCTGCTGCCGTTGTTCTTCTGGTTGTTGTTGCTGCTGTTGTTGTTGTTGTTGTTTCTGTTGTCGTCGTTGTCGGTTCTCAACAGTTCTAATGACCCGAGCACCCGTTTTTGCTACGGCAGCCTCGGATACAGCTGTTGATGCTGCTGCATTTGCTGACATTGGGCTATGCTGCGTCTTTATTACATCTGCTTGCCGTTAGTGTTGCTGTAGTGACGGTACTTGATGACCACATTTTTGTTGTCGTTGCGTACGCAGTGGCTATTGTTGTTTTAATTGATATTACTGCTGATTTCGATATTGTTGTTGTTGTTTGAATTGATATTACTGCTGATTTTGTTGTTGTTGTTGTTAGTTATGGCTCTTTTTGTGGTTGTTTTTGATGCTCTTTTTGTGGCTGTTGTTGATGTTCTTTTTGTGGTTGTTGTTGATGTTCTTTTTGTTGTTGGTGCTCGAAACGTTATGCCTGACAGTATAGTGCGTTTTAGTGTGTCTCGAAACTCGTACGTTTTAAGACCGACAGACATACCGACGGTCAGAGATAAAAACCGGGGAATACATTTACGGCCAAGCGGAGGTAGGCACGGAGAGGCGAAAGCCTACTCTAAGAACATAATAGCTAGCAACTGCCGAGCGGGCCGCGGAAAAGGCCCGTCTGCATCAATAGTTAACAAACGCAGAGCATGTGTGCGTGCAAGAGGATAATAATAAAAATACACGCATATATATATATATATATATATATATATATATATATATATATACATATAGAGAGAGAGATTACCCCAAAATCATTTTTCTTCTCCCCAGTAGCCTTTATATGTATATACTCAGAATGATCTCGTCGGCCAGGCGAGTTCGACGGTGACACCGGCGCCGTGCAACAGTGACCTCTTACGAGCAGCAGTAATAAGAATCTCCAATGGACGACGAGCTATGATTGACGCCGCCACGTTGACCTGTTTGTGGTCTTCTACCGCAGCGGTCATCATTTCTGAGCTAAATCCGTCACCGTTTGCATTGCCGTAAGGCTAAACTTACAGAATTCACGTAAAGGTGCGCATATATGTATATATATATATATATATATATATATATATATATATATACATATATAATTTATATAAATTTTTATGTATACGTATATATATATATATATATATATATTTGCGCTAATCAATTATTGAAATAGAAGAAACCTTTTATTTATTTGTATTATACGCAGTACACTTGTATTACAAAATTAGGTCAACCCCAGTAAACCACTGCCTGAGGGCAGCGAGCCTAGCACCGCGTCCGCATTTCCACGTTGCACTTCAATGGATATTCTCTGCAGCAGAAATTCTCCCGCCCAGCAGAAATTCTCCCGCCCTATATATACAGGGTATTACAGGGATATTTGATCAACGTTATATGGAATTGTAGAGCTCGTTAAGGCAAATATTTTTTCCAATGGAACATGGTCTCTAAGAGGCCCTGTTTCGGAATGAGAGTTAAATTACTACAATTTGTGACATTGGTGTTTTTGCCCGACATAGGAGCATAGAATGTGCTGTTGCGAGACAACCAGGTTTCCTAGACAGAAGCTAAACACACCGCCGTGTTCGTGAGAAAATTCTGCTTCTTTCGAAGAACTCATAAGGCCGGTCAGAAGATGCTACATGGTCGCTTAGAAGAGAATTCGCCAAAATGAAGTTATTTTATTAACCTTCACGCCCAATACCTCAAAATCATTACCTTACGCCCACTTACAGCGCTCTAATATTCAGGCAAATGCGCATTTCATGACGATCATTTTGGTACCAAACTTATGGCAATGTGAGCTGTGGTTGCGGAGTAATTACGATTTTTTGGTGGGATGTCCAGATTAAGTGCATGTAAAATGACGCGCTGCGGCTGTCGCGCGACACGTCGGCGGTAGTGAACGTCGCCACACAGTCATTTTACATGCACTTAATCTGGACATCCCACCAAAAATCGTAATTACACCAGCCACCAACCAATCGCCTGTCGTCTGGAAAAATTCTTATGAAATGAACCACATCTATCTGTCTGCCGACATGCTGTGTCTGTCGACATATTCTTAAAATGAACCACTATTTGAATCTTGAAATATATGTATATATACGCATATGCTCTAAGGCTATATACGACACATACGCACTCTGGACACTGCCTCATACAATACAATATTAGTCATTTATATAGTCAGTGTGTGCAATACAATATTAGCCATTGTATTGTGTACAATACAATATTAGCCATTGTATTGTGTACAATACAATATTAGCCATTGTATTGTGTACAATACAATATTAGCCATTATATTGTGTACAATACAATATTAGCCATTGATATAGTCAGTAACTCCTTCTGTATCAAGTCGCCGTTGGACTTGCCATGAAACATTGAAACACGACTCAGTGGTCAGTTTTGTTTACATCCGCCGTCTGGGCAACTGTTTTTCCTTGACTGGCCCGTGGCCTCTATACGAAATGTTTATGTTTACATCGAAGAGCGCATTTACAAAAAGTAGCTCAAAAAATAGTGTCGATCATTCATATCTTCGTGGTGGAGAATGGTAGAAATATCCTCGAATACCCGATTCTATCAAGGAGTTTGCCATTTGACCCACATTTCCCAAAACCTTTACCAAAATAGCTTTTCTACATCTATTATTTGCTTATTTTTTAAATATAGGTTTTATATATATATATATATATATATATATATATATATATATATATATATATATATATGGAATACGGTCTATAAACTCTAGTACGGCCAGATCACGTAGTACAGTAACAATCAGTTACGTTCATGACGATCATTTTGGTACCAAACTTATGGCAATGTGAGCTGTGGTTGCGGAGTAATTACGATTTTTTGGTGGGATGTCCAGATTAAGTGCATGTAAAATGACGCGCTGCGGCTGTCGCGCGACACGTCGGCGGTAGTGAACGTCGCCACACAGTCATTTTACATGCACTTAATCTGGACATCCCACCAAAAATCGTAATTACACCAGCCACCAACCAATCGCCTGTCGTCTGGAAAAATTCTTATGAAATGAACCACATCTATCTGTCTGCCGACATGCTGTGTCTGTCGACATATTCTTAAAATGAACCACTATTTGAATCTTGAAATATATGTATATATACGCATATGCTCTAAGGCTATATACGACACATACGCACTCTGGACACTGCCTCATACAATACAATATTAGTCATTTATATAGTCAGTGTGTGCAATACAATATTAGCCATTGTATTGTGTACAATACAATATTAGCCATTGTATTGTGTACAATACAATATTAGCCATTGTATTGTGTACAATACAATATTAGCCATTATATTGTGTACAATACAATATTAGCCATTGATATAGTCAGTAACTCCTTCTGTATCAAGTCGCCGTTGGACTTGCCATGAAACATTGAAACACGAACTCAGTGGTCAGTTTTGTTTACATCCGCCGTCTGGGCAACTGTTTTTCCTTGACTGGCCCGTGGCCTCTATACGAAATGTTTATGTTTACATCGAAGAGCGCATTTACAAAAAGTAGCTCAAAAATAGTGTCGATCATTCATATCTTCGTGGTGGAGAATGGTAGAAATATCCTCGAATACCCGATTCTATCAAGGAGTTTGCCATTTGACCCACATTTCCCAAAACCTTTACCAAAATAGCTTTTCTACATCTATTATTTGCTTATTTTTTAAATATAGGTTTTATATATATATATATATATATATATATATATATATATATATATATATATATATATGGAATACGGTCTATAAACTCTAGTACGGCCAGATCACGTAGTACAGTAACAATCAGTTACGTGTACACAAGTTTGAAAGTGTTACATTTTCAACATAAGTGTCATATAGGCCTATTGCATTGTCCTTTGCCTTTTTTTTTTCGAAAAGATGAAGGGAAAAGATTATATATATATATATATATATATATATATATATATATATATATACATTTCATTCAGAAAACTACTGAACTTAACTAGATTTGCCGTTCGGAGAAGACGGTCCCATTAAAAAAAACATGCCAAGAGTACACGAGTTCGTCGTAGGACGTAATTGGCGGACACGATTTAGCTTGCTGCTAGCGACTATCGTGAACTTGTCGACGAACTGGGCGCGACATAGGCGCAATACTTTCGTACTATGCAATTTGTAACTTAACATTTTTACAATTATGTTTATTTCACTCAAATTGAGTATACAGTATACATTTCAAATTGTTTGTAGCTCATGAAGCTCTATCTTCTTCACGCTTTCGACGAGAGACGTAGTGCAACGATTATCGGTCGAGCGCTGTGAATACTGACGTACTAATGATGACGTGCAAATTTGGTTTCTCCGTTGTTGTTGATGTTGTTGTTGCTGTTTTTGCTGATATGCTGTTTTGCCTATTGCAGGTCGGCTGCTTCGGAGTCCGACACCGCGGCCGCTCTCGGTTCTCGATGTGGTCGACCCGCGCGAATCGGAGCTCAAAGATGCGTTCGCCGACACGGCTTCGTCGTCGGGCGTTAGCTGCTCGCTGAGCACCCATTCGTTGGCCACGACTATCGCACAGTCACGCTCGGCGAGTCCCGAGTCGCTGCTCTCGCTATCCGCCGCGCCCTCACGACATGGCTCGAAAAAGGTCGGTCTTCACTCGGCACCTCAGCACGGCACGCGCGCGGCACACAGTACTCTCTCCATTCGTGTCGCTCTCATGCCGTTTATTGCGACTTTTGTCGCTGTTCTGCTGCTGCTGCTGTGGTTGTTGTTGTTATTGTTGTTGTTGTTGTTGCTGTTTTTGTTATTGCTGTTGTTGTTGTTGTTCATGTTGTTGCCGATGTTGTCATCACATATTTAATTATCTTCTCTGAATATGCGTTTGTCTGAACGTCCATTTTAGTGGTTAGCTGTTTTTTTTTTTTGGTTTCTATCTACGTTATGCGTTGAGAACACGTTGTGTTTGCTTTTACTTCTCTAGCCAGACAGAGAGCAGCACGCTACATGCGACTATGTTGCGTTATGCGGATACTATCAGCCCTCCTACGCGTACCCACGTAACACGCAAATAATACAAGCTTTCTTCATAAGATGGCAGGGAAATTTTGCTTCTTGCGATCTTGCAGAGTAACTTTGTTTTCTAATATTTTATGGAATAATTTAGACTTTCAAATTTATTCCGGATACATTTCATTGTGATCTATCATTATTATTAATAGTAGTTCTGTATCAATTTATAATCGTGGCAATGAACTATAATAATAGGAGAAGCCGTACCGCAGACAGATTTCACCGGTAGTGGTGGAGTCAGCCTGTGAATCGCAGCGTTTGAATCGCAAACGAAGGTGTGATCGGGAATGCTATGAGCTTCACCAACATTTGACATTAAGACTGCTCTCAGCAGTGAGGTTAAATAGATCAACTCAGAGTGATTGCTCTTTGCGAAAAAATATCGGTCCCTTACAGCGCTTAAGAGTAAGGATTTTTTTGTAAAGGAATAACGGTTTGTGATAAGAGCGCAGTAACGACCCCACCTCGCCGCTCAGAGAGTTCACGTGAAATGTAGCTGCACAATTCTTAAAAATGAGCTTCATGAATACTTCGAGGGAATGTTTGCTTCAGAAAATCCCAATTTCTGTAGCACCTGAAAAGAAAACTAAGGAGTCTCTAGAAGAATATATATAATCACCCATCAGATACAGCGAGGTTCTCGGGGTTATTAGTCTTGCAAAAAAACAACCTTGCCGGGGACATTGCCAAAATGAGTTGCATTTATAAGGTACTGGCATTGGTGCCTTCAACGCGCACGTTGTCATTCCTCCAGTCTACGCGACGTAACCCCGCAAGGGCAGCATAGGTTTCGTAAAAGAAAGTCGGCTATAACCGCATGCACAGAATTATTATTGGAAGTGAATAATAGCCTGGAACCTTCAGAATCGTGGGTAAAGCTTTTATACGCTTTGTTTTTATATGAAGCTCTGACACTCCTCCACGTAATGCTGTACTCCAGAAGCTCGCCAATGATGCAGGTGTGGGTCCTAAGGCAATAAGGCAACAAAATCCTAATCGGCAGCACTCCCTGAGAAAACCCGAGAGTTCTTGTCGACGCCATTTGTGAGCAGGAGCCCTGCGATCTATCATCAACAATTCACAAGAAACACAATACGGTCGGCTTTCACATTATATGCTGACGCTATCGCTCTGTTCAGTCGTGTCAAGTTTGAAATGCAGCGAAGCACACGCACCCTTGATGGATATTTCGAAAACAATGGTCTTCAGATTACCGCCGAGAAAACCAAAGGCGCCAAATGTAAACCCAGAAGATCGCTTGCTCGTTCTGACCACTTGGCACTAAGTCCTGGTGTAGTCGGGTTTGTTCACACCTTCTGCTACCTTGCAATTAAATTTTTTGATAAAGGACACAACCTTCGAACGACATATCGCCGATTGCGTGAGGAAAAGTCTAGTCTTGTGGTCGATAACTGGAAAGCCCCAACAGCTATTCCTGAGATCTCTAAGAGCATTTTTTGACCTGAAGGTTGCTTTGTGGTCCCGCAAAGCCTGCATGACCTAACCGGCATTTTGTCACTTCAAAGATTCCACCATTAATCTCTCATACAAGAGACTTCTCCGATCTTTGCGTGGGCTGTGTGTGCCGTTTATGCGACCAACCGTGTCCTATCTACCATCTCGACACCTGCCGGAGAGCTATTTCCCTTACGCAGTTAGCTTGATGCTATTTCATTACTTATAAGCATGTGCTTCTTAGTGTAATAGTATATATACATACCATACATATGATGCGTGGTGTGCACTATAGGCCCAGGCCCGCACACGCAACGCCCATTAACCAGCATTTACGTTAACCGGCGGTCTTGTGGTTACGTCCGGTCGGCTCGAATTTGGTCGAACCGGCTCGGTTTGGTTTGAGAGTCCCAGCACTACCCAGACCAAAGGGTGCGCGTTCAGCATTATTGTTCCTGGCCCCTGTAAAAAACATTGTTGCATTATCACAACCTGCTTCACCGTGGACAGTTTGAGGACAGGTGAGGCGTTCGTAACTTAGCGTCTTGTTCTGTGGCTCAGAGCTGATCTGCAGCGCCGCACTTGTTAACTTAATCGGACGTACAACCGAAATCGTCGGTACTGCCTCTGCTGGTATAACAAGCACAATTACAGAACTGTATGTATAACTGCGCAAGTTTTCGACATAAGCATACTAATCAGATCTACCAAGCTAGCGGTTCAGAAAACAGTTTGACTAACTGGGTGAGACGAACCTGTCTCTCTCTTATTGATTTGATTCTAGATGGAACACTACGGGCTTCCCGCCACCCAAGGTCAGGTTGATCAACAGAAGCTCGAAGCCTACGAACGAAAACAGGCCAGGTCAGTTGGATGCGGATTGACCACCAAATTGTGCCGCTTACGTCGTAAGCGTAACCTAATCAGCATCAATTAGCCTAGCTTTAGTTCTTTCACGTTTAAGAAAAATATATATGTATATATATTTTTATTTTATTCCCGCCAGTCGATTGAACTGTCGCCGTGGTTAGTTCGAGATGTGTAAGTTTATCCAAAATTGCCTCAAGTCCGAGCGCTAGACCCCGAATTGCTACCGGTGAAATGCAATGGATAATTCTCCATATATATATATATATATATATATATATATATATATATATATATGACGAATCATATAGATACATATTTTGTTATGAATGACGTCCGCTGCTTGCGACGTGTGTCTTGTTTGTTTTCCATATCAGCAGGGCATAAATCAGCTTGTCGCTGCTTTCGCTGTCAAATTGTTAATGTTTTCAGATTCGAAGCGGATCTCAAGGAGGCTCAGTACTCTCTCACCCATGAGAGAGCTCAAATGGTGCAGCTTCAAGAGGTAGATATCGGCGCGAGGGTCTCTATCTCTCTGTCTTACTCTGCCTGTGTCCGTGTCTGTCATCACCACTGCGACCCTGACTGATTGGACAGGATCGGTCGCAGGCACTATATTTAGCACTCTTGCAGTCGCGGGTATTACATGTAAAAGTCGCAATACCAGTCGTAGGTAGAAAGAAGTCTTAGTAGTTGTCTGTAGTCGTAGTAGTAGTAGAGCGTCTTCGATTGAGGTTCGACAGCCATAAGCCCTAGCCGTCATCGTAGGCCATCACTAGTTGTGATTGCCATTGAATGTTCATTTTGAAGACACACAGGTATTATATTGATATTCAATCAACATGGTGTTATCGTGGTCGCTGTTGTTGTTGTTGTTGTTGTTTTTGTTGCCGTCGTCGTCCGGCATTGTTTTGACTTTACGAAAGTCGTAGACACGCTTCGGCTAGAGCCTAGCGTTTTCACTGTTTGTTGTGGTGCACTGGTGGCGTTCATCTTGAGACGTTCTTCGTCTCAAGAGTTATCGTCGAGAGACAAGCGACAACCTTGAGCAAGCACGCCCGAATATTTAAACAAGCCTTTAAATATCAGTCTATTTCAAACGGCTACACTGACTGATTGACTGGTGACATAATCATCAACCACACCACTATCGTGTGCCGCGTGTGTCGATTCCCTATGGCCGTTGTCATAGGGGCGGCCGACGCGCGTCATCACGGCGTTGACGCGTGTCAATCAGCCGCTGGCAAGAACGCTGGTGGGTGGCGAGACGATACGAAACGAGACGCTCTTTTCCTAAGCGGTCCTATTCTATCGAATGAAGAGCCCTTCTCCCCCCCCCCCCCCCCCCGCCTTTCTTCTACTTTGAATTCGAACTAATTCGAACTCGGGCGTCAACCCGGGCATCAACGTGCAGAGTTCGACCAATCACGAAAAACCCTGCTGAATATTTTGACTCTAGAGGCCTCTGAAGAGTCTCGCGGCGGGACGTGGTGCAACAACCTGTTTGTTATTACTGTCTACTTTGTTAATGCCTGTTGGTTGCACTTCAGTGTCGAGCGAAGAAAGATACGATTGTGGTAAGATTTTACGTGCCCTGACTGCTCGAGTTTGCCGTACACAGTGTTTGCCGTATAGACAAGATGCCTTCCAGCCTTTGGCAGACGTCCTTGTTGCAATACTTCAGGACGTTGGGTCACTCATTCGTATCTTCCACGGCGCGCGTTGACATTGTCTCCTGGTGTGGCGTGCTATCTAAACGACACAACGATAGTTGACCCGTGGCATTATTACTAAATATTAGTATCTCTTATTCTGTTTTCATCTATGTATTCATATTCGTAGTATGTGGTACACCAACAAACAGATTTATTTGCACATAAAATAGAAACGGAACGAAAACCCAGCATATCTTACAGGTCGATTATCTAGTGATTCTACTTACGAATAAAAGGTTAGATTAAATCTAGCCGAGCATTTTACCAAGACGTTTTAAAGTATGCCGATTTAGAAATATGCTGAACAGGCTTCTCAAGCAAAATATGATAAGTTTGAATCGTTGACTTTAAAACTTGCTCGGCTTAGTGTTGAGGGCATGCTGTAGCAATCCGGCCACCGTAGCTAATTTAGCACAATTTAACAGCACTATAAAAAAGAGAAGTCAATTATCGGCCGGAAGTTTTCCGCACTGCCTAGTGAACCGTCCCCCGAGACGACTAAAAAACATGTTTTAAACACTCGCTCAGTCTTCGGCACCTCGAAAAAAGTTCGGGTTTTCCAACAAATGCATAGTGCATAATGTCGTTGAGAAGGCAAAACACCGCGAGACCGAGTAGTGGCTGGAAACATTATTACAATATCGACGTAAAGGCAAGTACTTAATATCAGATGCTGGAGCACACAGATCGCGTAATCAGGAAGGATAACACGACGTCAATTTGAAACAACAGACGTCGCAGTGTAGAAACGACTAAGACCATTTTTTATTCGTTCTTTGAGGATGTGATCGTTTAGAAAGACCTCAACTTCCGGAAGTGTCCCAAAGCAAAGACTCAGCCGAGCTATTCTTCAAAGACGTAGGGTGTGGCTGAGCCCTATCAAATGCTTTCTTCTAGTCGAAGCAGATGAACGCAGCGGAACGCTTTATAGTCATTAATGAGCAAATCCTATTCTGCGTCATGAGAGGTATTTCAGTGCAGGTTGAAAGAAAGTGAGAACAAGAGCTGGTTCTATCAAAGAATGAATGTCTAAACAGGAAAACGGCCCCGAAAGCGACGATTATCGTCTTCTTAATCTGGTGCCTACCTGGGGAAACTTTGAAAAAAATCAATAAACGAACTGTACCTTTCGGGATGTTTTCACATTTCGCCGATTCTATAGGAACTTCGAGAAGTGCGCCAAGAACGTAATGAAGCTCAGCAGCGCTTAGATGCGGTCATTGCCGACGCTGTTCGGAAGGAGAAACTCGCGCTCCGTCTACAGAAACAGCTAACCGAGAGTGGAGACCACGAAAACACTGCCGAAATCGAGGTAAAAACCTATCTTATCGACTTGATGAGTCTTGCGTATATATATATATATATATACATTATTAGGTGTTTACTGCATCCATTCGTTTATATACAGATGCTGGCTTCGGAAGAAAGGAGTTAAAACGGCTGCGTCTCTTTTCCTGCTTGCACGCTTCCAACCCAAACTAAGGGTCCTAATCGCATTTCTTGGTCCACTGCACTAATTACTCAATACTATCGGTACTATCTCATCCTTGTGGCGGTTTCCAAGGGCGCAATCGTTTGGTTCATACTTTCTGCGATCCCTCAAGAAATTATTGCGGTATTTCCGCCGGTCAATCGGCTGATATGATCGTCCGTGATTGTTCGTGTTGTCGGTGCATAAATGACTGCGAGCAAAAATAATTTAGCTTTTAAATAGCATCAGGTCGACGTTGCAGAGACAACCCGAATGGGAACTAATTGTGCCATGCATTTCTGACTAACTGAACTTTGCGCCTACTTCTATGCGACGCAGGTGGGCATTCTAAAGCGACAGCAATCTCAGCTGGAAGACGTTGTGTCCACCCAGAAGGAGGATCTCGAAGATCTGCAGTCGCAGCTGCACCTGCTAAAGGAGCAAAATAAACAACTTGAGGATCAAATTAGAAAGCAGGCCGACCAGTCAACCCGCGACATACAGCTCAAGGATCGTGAACTAGATCAGGTAAGAACCAACCACATAAATATATATATATATATATATATATACACAGTGGTACACTTAAAATTAGAGGGTAGACATCGTGTTTGAAAATATTCTGACATTATGTTTGGAAATATATATTATATTCTGACATCGTGTTTGAAAATATTCTGACATTATTGCTGACCAGCTCTTTGACTAATCGTTAAGTTAATATACAGGATGTTTGCAAACGTTTTTTTAAATCGATAGTAAGAATTGTAGAGCTCGTTAAAGCAAATATTTGTTTCCAATGGAACATAGTCTCTAAGAAGTCTTGTTTCGGAATGAGAGTTAAATTACTACAATTTGTGGCACTGGTGTTTTTACGCGACATAAGAGCATAAAATGCTATTGCGAGACAACCAGTCCTCCTATACAGCGGCCAAACTAACACATTTTTTTAACATTCAAATGCGCATTTCATGATGATCATGTTGGTACCAAATTATGTGAATGCGAGCTTGGTTGGCTGGAGGTTGCGGAGTAATTACGATTTTTCGGCGGATGTCCAGATTAAGTGCATGTAAAATGACTGTGTGGCGACGTTCACTACCGCCGACGTGTCGCGCGACAGCCGCAGCGCGTCGCCACACAGTCAATTTACATGCACTTAATCTGGAGATCCCGCCGAAAAATCGTAATTACTCCGCAACCACAGCTCGCATTGACATAGATTTGGTACCAAAATGATAGTTATGAAATGCGCGTATGTGTGCGTTAGTTTTGAGCGCTGAGAGTGGTCGTAGTGTAATGATTTTGAGGTATTTGGCGATAAAAGCTAATAAAGAACTTCATTATTTGCGCATTCTCTTCAAAGCGACCGTGTCGCATCTTCTGACCGGCTTTATATGTTCTTCGGAAGAAGCCGAATTTTCTCACAAAGTCGACGGTGTGCTTAGTTTGGCTGTCTCAACAGCACATTTTATGCTCCTATGTTGAGCAAAAACACCATTGTCACAAAGTATAGTAATTTAACTCTCATTCCGAAACAAGACTTCTTAGAGACAATGTTCCATTGGGAAAAATATTTGCTTTTACGAGCTCTATAATTCTAACTATCGATTAAAAAACGTTTGGAAACACTCTGTATATATATATATATATATATATATATATATATATATATATATATATTGTGTTACAACTTCATATATGCGCAGCATATGTTCAAGTTTAAGTTTAGTAAGATTTTATTATCACTGTAATATCTCGTTTAATTACAATGATTTTTCTATAGATTATGTATATGTTTATATAGTTCTGGTTTAATCAGACTTAAACTTTTGAGAACAACTTTCTCACAACAGTCAGATATCTAGTAAGAGCCCTTGCTTTATCTTGTCTGATTCCTAACTATACTTTTCCCGCTTTCAGATTAAAACAGCAGCACATAACGAAGTAGCTCACTATCAGCAACTTCTCAAAGAATGTCAGGAGCAGCGAAGAGAGCTTCTCCGTAAAAATTCGGAACTCCAGGAGAAACGACAGGAACTTATTGAACAGGTTCGTTGCGCAGTTAGGCAGAAGCCTATAATTCGTATTCGGGAGAAGGCCACCAAGCACGTCTGGTAGCCTTTTAGCAAGCTCTGGCCTAGAATATAAATACGGTTTTTATTAAGGCCATATCTGCCACACCGCTTTCATATACGTTCGGTTGGCTCTTTTCTTATACCTGCTTACCGATGTACTTTCTACTGCAACAGTATTCTCCTTAAGATGATTCAGCTAGCGTTCCTGCAAGACCTGTCACATAATCTTCTAAACTCTTGCATTTTTGTTTTATTTCTACAAGTTGCTCAGGCTGTATTTTTGAAGTTTCAGTGTAACTACACAATGCCCCAAAAACTACCTAAATTTCCTGCATCTATAATGACAGCAGAATGTTGTCTCGAATTGTTGTTATACTAACCCGCTTTGGGTTAGTATGACAACAAGTTGATAGGCTTTGTCTATCAACTTGGCCTTAGTATTTCCCATAGAATCAAACGTAGGCAATCCGGCGCGTCCCAAGTTGTAGCTGGCTGCCGCCATTGTTGCTTATTAAAGAACCCAGATGCTTAGACAAGGCAAATGCCACGCTGTATACAAATATATAAATAATTGCAATAAAAATCGCATCTATATACTATTGCTGTACTGGCTTTGTACCTAACGTTGCTATGCAGATGCATGTGAATATGTATGCACCGTTTATCTTTTGTGATAGCCTTATGAGGGCCTTGGAGAGTGATTCTACATAGTTCAGTCTCAAACGTTGTTTGATTGGGCGGGATTTCTGTATGGAATAGGTTCAGGAAGTAGGAGACCAGGCAGCGACGGAGAAGCGACTTAAGCGTTGTCTGTACCGCACCCTAGTTCTGCTGCGTGATGCTCGCGTCACAATCGAACACATGCGGGCAACCCAGCCTACGCGGACACATCTTAGCAAGTAAGTTCACGCATAGGCAATAAGTTTCTGCGTCAAACGTAGTTCTATACGCTGAATAAATATACGTGAAATAGGCTAACAGCAGTGTGATTCAGTAAACAAAGATACGCATCTAGGCTAATAAAAGTGTAGATCAGTAAGAAAATAGACGAACAATAGGCGAATATTATGATAACTGCTAAGCTAGCTCAAGCAAAAATATTTTTTTTTAACATAATTCATTCATGTAGAGTAAGCGCTTCGGTTCGAGAAAATTGCCTATAGCAGGTGCCACACTTCAATGTTAGTTACTGCTCATCTGTCTATTCAGATCGGTTAATACTGAGATAACAAACATGAAGCTCATAAAAAGAAAGTCTCGGGCTGGGCTAGGCAAGATCGACGGGACTTGTATGAACGGCGAGCTCGATAGGGAGAAACGCTGTTTCTTTTTCTACGGCCAAAAACCTACTGAGTTGCTTGCCGAAATAGCCCTAGCAATTGAAACAGCAACATCGCCCACGTACGAATCCTTCGACTCATATGTGAACCTTTGTACTCACAACCACTTTGCAGATTACGACAGAAGGCCGAGGAGGCGGATCAATTAAAGGAGATCGCCGAGAGAGCAAAGCAATCAGCGGTCGCTCAAGGCGAGCAACTTGAGCAAGCCCTCGAACAGGTCTGTTGCTGTTTCTGCTTTTGCATACTAACGTTCACTCTCAACCACAGCATAGGTTCTCGAAGGAAAACAAGCGCAGCTGTAGGCATCGATTCCAGTAGAGAGGCGGAAATGACAAATCCGCTAACAGGAAACATACGATTGATCTCGTTGTTGCGATGTCGCCCTTGCAGGTAGTTCAAACGCGGCACTTTTTGCAGACGCGGTTGGAAAAGGTGACCCACGAGAACAAACAGTTGCAAGGATCAGGTCGGCGAACTAACAGTAGACAACGCCGAACTCGAGGAGCGCTACAAGAAGCAGGTGTCAATCAACTCAAACGAACAGGTGGGTCCTTAGTTCATTATTCATTATTGGTAGCCGCCATGCCAGTGAGGGGTTCACACCGCAAAGCCTGTAAGCGGTTCTAACTGGATGGGGTGACAGAAAGTCTTCCTGATTCCCAGCCATCGTAATGTAATATGACGTTAGGAATTTGGACTACATGAGGAAATGTATGTGCAAAGATGCATGTTGTACTGAAGGTCAGACATGTTGTTCGCTAGGCCTATCGATCGTACCGATCTCGATTATACTTCTAGTCTACTTTCTTCAGTCCATATTAGTGACGATGAAATATACAAGCAACGATGAAATATACATACGCTTAAGTCGAGCATATTTTAAATATGAATCTGACGGAGTGCTGGTGGGTTCCGGCAACACCCACCACCTGACGCATCTTCAGGTGGTGGAACTGTGGAAGGCGTTAACTTGGCTCACACGCCTGAGCTACGCCAGAGCAGATAAGAGGCGCCGGATGATGTCGGATTGGAGAAGAATGTAGGAGTAGGTGCAACACCCGCTCCCATGGATTCGAAGCAATGTCTATGCAGTAACCGATCTCTTGGGGGTGAGGGAAACGCAGGTTTACTGGGTTTGCGAGTTCCAGACTTGTCACCACGGCTA
>QVRM01001137.1:0-48774 GCA_003439945.1 Dermanyssus gallinae | reverse complement strand
TCGAATACTGCGAAGCTTCTTTCCATTCATTACACGATACTATATGCTCTCAGGGTGGAGAGCGAGCGAGGGAATTTCTATTTTTTGTATTTCGAGACACGTGCAAAGAGGAGACAGCAGTTGAACATCGCTGTGACACGACTATCTTACCACGACGGGGCACGGACGGATGAAAGGGCGGTCGTCGCACGACGGCGAATGAGTCTCAGGAAAAGGGCATCATCTCATTCGAATGGAATTGAATCGCCTCCTCGAGAGAGGCAGTGTCCGCTCATTTATTGTTGAGCAACGCCAACGGTTTTAGTCCGCTTTAGTTAGTCGGACACCCCACCCCACAATTACTGTCGTGACCTGGCAGTACCAGTGATGTCGAGCTAGAAATGAGACGCTCGCTCCCCTCTCGACGAGCGATTCAAGAAAATCGTCGAATTAATCGCCGTGGTGTCGTGTCACGAGACACTCTTCCACGAACGCTCATACGATGCGTCTGTGTGGCACACGACATTGGTTGGACAGTTGGTCTTACTAGCCTGTGGTACTCTGTGCTCTTCAGTACCCAGAGAAAGTGCTTGGCCTCGAGTTTAAGAGATGATGATGAGCGTGTACCTTTCTAATGAGAAGAGAGCTCCGTTTCATTCTGGTGCTGGCAGATCGTTCGCTGCTTGTAATCAGCGGTGTTTCTAACATGTATGGCATCGTAAGAACATCGGGGTGTTTGATTTAGGAGTGGTAACTGCTGCGCTTCGAGAGAAGGGAACAATGCGATCCCGGATTGCAATGTTTCCTTCCTCTGGCTTGACATTACTGGCTTAGTGTCAGCAACATGGGCAGCGAAGGCAATGGTCTCGGAGTTAATTTATTGATCAACCTGCTCTTGCACGCGGCCTTGAGAGATAGCAGGAACATCAGACGTTTTCTGTGACATTGGCCAACGAGGCAACGTTCAATTCCACTCGATTCCAATTTGCTTAGAGTATTCGGCCTAGCCATAACAGGCGAGATTGACGTCGTTACTACCAACTTTATGTTTCGACTGAGTTAGAGCTACCTTAGCTAAGGTGACTTTACTTACTGAGTGATAATTACATCAACTATCATCTATCGGACAGAACAAAATTGGAAGCACGTCCATACTAGAGATAGACATCATGCTCTACGATTTAGACTAGGGTCTTGTCATTTGTTCTAAAGCGGAAATCCTTGCTGAGTGATAATGCTCATAGACTTTTGCAAGTCTAAGTTGCGTCGCTGTGACTGACCGACGCTTTTTAAGGCTAGGTATAGTTAGTTACATCGTTATACTATATCGTAAACCACTTAAAGCAGTCCGCAGTTTCGAGGGATGATACAACTTATACGATACATGTTTCTGTGGATCTACCAATAATGCCGAATAAACAGCAACAACAATAAATGATTGCCGTCATTCCAGCTGCTGCGTTTTAATGTAGGTGGCGCCGATTGGACCGTCCGTTTTGAGGCTAAATAGAACGGCCGTTTTTAGTTGTGGCTATGGTTGTTTTGCTGCTGCGTTGTCGTTGTTGCTGCTGCAAATGTTGTTGTTGTTGCTGTGCTACTGTTGCTATTGTTGTTCGCGCTGCTTCTGAGTTGACGTTGTTGCTGAAATTGTCTGTTTGTTTGTCCTCGAAAATGCCTGTCCATTAGTCAGGCTTTTGCTTGTTTTTAATTTTGATTTGCCACAACTGTTCACATGCCGACCACGCAGCTCATGATCAGCAGCAGTTCGTTATCGTAATTAAATATTGTCATCATCATCATCATCATCATCCTCATCTCGTCGCCGTCATTCTTTACGAAAGGACACGGCGAACCAGCACTCAATTTAGCTGCCGCAAAGATGAGAACGGATGTCGTTCTTTGATAATGACCTTTACTTGTTGTTGTTGTTGTTGTTTGTTGTTGTTGTTGGTATTAGCGGTTTTGTGTCCTCATCGTCACCCACATTGTCGTAGTTCTTGTTTCACGACTGTGGCCATCGTGGCTGTCACATATGTACATATGAGTCACATGAATACCTCCATGTGTCGAGCCAGCGATCACAACACGTGGCCAATCTGGTTTGTCGAACGAGAGTTATAGCGGGAGGATCTTCCTTATTGCCGTGGTTGTTTGCATCTTATGGGAAGGGGGGGGGGGTCGCGGCCAGAGGATTTAACTTGGCCGTTCGCATCTTTGAAAGTTGCAAATGATGATCGCTGCTGGACAGCAACGCCGGAAAAAGCTGGTGGCGTGTCGACGACACAACAGCTGATATGATGGTCGCGGCTCACTGCTTTCTACATTTTCCAATTCTATTGGGACGACTGAAGTCAAAATTGGATATTCATTTGATTCAAATTGCGTTGTTGTTGTTGTTGGTGTTTACTTGTTGTTGGTGTTACTATTGCTGACAAACATCGCATTATTGTTGTTGTTACTATTGCTGATAAAGATTGCATTCTTGCTGCTGTTGTTGGCAATGTTGTTGTTGATGATGATGATGATGAATTGGCATTGCCACGCATGTCATATTTATGCCTCTATTTCTCTTGTTGCGGCCTTGTTAAGCAGTTTTTGACTCTTGTCATTGCGGCAATGTTAACAATTCACTGTTGGATGGAATTTCCTCGTTGTTTTTGCTGCTGCTGTTGTTTTGACTGTCGTCATTATCACTCATTATTAATATATATTCGAATGTGTATTCTTGTGCTCGGTGCTGCAGCCTTCTTATCGTATCATTACTGATATCTATTGTTGCTGTTGTTGTTGTTGTTGTTTTGGTGGTTGTTATTGCTGTTGATGTGGCTACTGTTGTTACTGTGGCTGCGTCTCTGTTGTACATAGTTGTCCGTCGTCGTCGTTGTTCATTGATACGAACTCAATTATCTACGGTTGCCTTTGGCAATGGCCTAATTACTCAGCTACCCGACACTATGTGGCGCATTGGGTCGAAGAAGATTGGTCGGTTGGCGCTTACCATAGTCGAACGACAAACAAAGACAGGTTTACCTTTCTTCAATTTTATGACAAGAATTATGAACTGTGTAGCGCCGCCACGCACATTTTGGTCGTGGTTATCTAGCACTCTGTGGTTATATATATATATATATATATTTATATATATATATATATAGTATGTGGTTCCTTTCTAGAAGTATCGCCCACTGATAATAGAGAGAGAGAGGCAGGGCAGTGGCAGTGTGTTTTGTTGTTGTGTTGTTGCGAGATGTCGTTCAGTTTTGGAGCGCTAATTCCGTCAATGTCTCCGGCCGCTGCCGCACGAGCCGTGTACCCGAGTTGGTTTATGATTTATTTGGCGGGCGCGATGACGTTCACTGTCTGGATTTGTTGATAACTGTGGCGCCGCCCCTTGTTGAGATGGGGATCACACATACCACTATCGTAAAAGTCCAAGCAAAGACAACTGTAAGATCATTGTCATCATCATCGCCATCATCGCCATCACTGCATCACGGCAAAATCGCGAGCGGGTAATGCCAAAGACAAACAATGTAAACAGCGACAATAGCAACAACAACAACAACAACGACAAAAACCGCGACAATAGCAACAACAACAACAACAATGACAACAGCGGCATCACGAATAACAAACGCGAACATAGCGAATGGGTACCTATATCAATGTAGGAATGACTATCATTGTAGGATAACAGCAGGATAAATCAAACAACAAGAACAACAACATCAGAGATAACAGCACAAAGAGCAGCAGCAACAACAACAACATCAGAGATAACAGCACAAAGAGCAGCAGCAGCAACAACAACAACAACAACAATAATAACACAACATTAACAACAAAGGCAACTACAGCAGCGATGACAAATAACAGCGGAGACGACAATATAAAACAGCAGCGATAAACAAGCAACAACAATAACAACGACGACAACAGCAGCAGCAGCAGCAGCAACAACAACAACAACAATAACAACAACAACTACAACAACAGCGTACTGCAACAGCCAGACACAATCAGCATGCGCACTGTATTGTCAGCCTAAAGACGACGACGACAAGAATACCAACAAAATACCAACAGTACCAACCAACCAACGGCCTCAGCGACAGACGACATGAACAATGTCATCACATCAAAGGGCAGGTTATCGGTATCGTGGTGGAGGTAATAATAATAATAATAATAATAATACGCCACACGCCAGGCCAACGCGCCTGGACACAACTCAAACGACAAGTCCTGTCAATAAGTTAACCAATCAATCAATCGATGAATCTGTTAATTAATGAGTCAATTCATGTGGCATTCAATCGTTCCTGATGCACATTGTGGTGGCACGAGGATGGCACGAGAAATGCCAACGTAGGAGAAGGATGAGGTGAGGATCAGGAGGACGAGGTGGAGTGTCTTACAACTGGCCGCTATGTACATGGCGCATTCGGACTCGTTTGTTTCGACTCCCAGACGCGACACTTCGCGGCAGCCGTGGCAGGGCCGATCGGCAGCCCCACAAGCAGCACCAGCAGCAGCAAAAAATCAGCGCCGTTTGGTTTTGCTATTTGTTGGTTTTGTTGTTGTAGGTTTTTTTGTTGTTGTTGTTGCTGTTGTTGAGACGTAGCTGACCAATGTCCTGTCCAACGTCAAACGAGCGATAAGGCTCCAATGACGAGGTTTGATTCTAGGGGAAAACCCAAAAGAAAGTGGTGGTCGTGATGACGCCGTTCGTCGTCGTCGTCGTCATCATTGTCATCGTCGTCGGCGTCGCCGTCGGCGTCACCGCACCTTTTCTCGATGATGACACCATTTCTGCCCTTGTATTTTCTGCCTGCTCGTTTTTCTACTAAGCCGCCCACCGCTCACAGCCGCCGGCCATTTTAAACCACCGCGTGTTTTTTTCGTTTTTTTATACTATTCGTATTAACTCGCATTCGCAGGCATAGAGGCGCAGTAGTGAGCGCAGGCAGTATGCGGACGAGGGGTCAATGATGTGCTTGCTGTCTGTCTTCGCCCTATTCGTATAGGCGGTGTCGTATAATAACATCGTCTATGATTTGGCGACCACGACTCGAACCCACGACTCGATGTTTTTTTTCGAGTCGGGCTAAGACGTTTGTCTGACGGTTGTCACAAGCAGTCGCCTCCGTCGTTGGTTCGTTGACGACACAGTGGTGTGCCGCCTTCGCGACTTTGAAAATGTCACTGTAGATTGATTTTTTTCTGCTGCTGCTGCTGTCGTTGTTGTTGTTATTGTTGTTGTTGTTGGTTGTTGTTGTCGTTGTTGTGGTTGCAAGAGCAGAGGGTTTTTGAGACGTTGAAGCGTGTGCTCGAACGTGGTGGTGGTCGAATCATCTCGGTCGACGCGAGTTTGCGGTGCTTGCCAACAGGGCGAGGCGAATTCACGTGAGAAGATGTGAATTTGCGCGCGTCGATTGATTTCGATTAAGGCTGCGACTATCGCACAATTGGTTAGGCCCCGCCGGATGTCCTCAGTAGCACAAAACATAAACAACAGCGAACGAATAACAAAACGAAAACATCGTGGACCACCGCCACCGCTGCCTAGAGCTACAACCGCAGCGCATGCATGAAATCACAAAGGCAACAAACAAAAACGTTGCTTCGTTGTTCGATTCGACCGTTCAAGGAGGAAGAGAGGAAGAGGAGGGGCAGCCGCAATTTGTGGTTTTTAATTACAGCTGTTGCTTTTTTGGGCCGACCTTCAGCCAACGTTTAACATCCACCACGCGGGACTTCCCGCTTTCCGGGATTGCTTCGTAAGACTTCGGGTTCCCCCATGAATACCAATGTGAGGCAACGGTGGGGCTCGAACCCGTGCTGCACCTACCTATGCGTCTCCTCTGGTCGCAAGGCGCTCGCGACCTGCACCACACCACC
Source organism: Dermanyssus gallinae (assembly GCA_003439945.1). Classification (NCBI taxonomy): domain Eukaryota; kingdom Metazoa; phylum Arthropoda; class Arachnida; order Mesostigmata; family Dermanyssidae; genus Dermanyssus; species Dermanyssus gallinae. Next base: position 42,894 of record QVRM01001137.1, on the reverse strand, counting down.
ACCGGGCCACCGACTGTTTTTTTTTTGTTAATTCGAGCTGTTACTAATTGTTCATGGTTCATATTTCTGCTATGGCTTCTGCGTCTGCGTCCGCTATTGCTATGCTGCGAAAACAGGTGCTTTCATCACTAGTAGCGAGATTACGTTTCTTCTTGTACATATCCCCATGACCCAGCCACCTACCACCAATCTACACCACCTCTGCTGTTAGTATGAGTATCACTACTCCGACTACAACTAGTTCACTGCCAACTGCTATTTATCAATTACTACGATCTACTCTACCGCTACTATACCCGGTCCAAGACTCACGAGGTCTGCGGCCGTCGTCCCTGATCTGACAGCCAACAGGCAATATGCGCCGTCACGATATTGTCGACCACGACGACAAGAGCAACAACAACAATAACAACAACAACGGCAACAATAATAATAGCAATAACAGCAACAGTAGCAGCAGCAAGAACATTCTCCACTTCGACATAGTGTTGTTGCCGTGTTGCAGTGTTTGGCAATCAATGCCCGCATTCAAGTCGCAGTGTCCGTAGTCTAGTCATTGGAGCCGCTCTCTCAGACCTGACTGGGCCATTTCTGGACCTCTGTATTGTTGTCGTCGTTGTTGTTGTTGTGTTGCTGCTGTTGCTGCTGTTGTTGTTGTTGTTGTTGTTGTTGTTGTTGTTGTTGTTGTTGTTATGTTGTTGTTGTTGATGATGTGTCTGTTGTTGAACGTTGTACGAGATGATGCGTCTCGTCTTGTGGTGTCGTCGCTGCTCACGGCGTCATAGTCGTGAGACCACGAGAACAACAGACACCCACCCTGACAGAATCCGACAGCCATATATTTATTTCTCTCCCCCCCCCCCATCCCCTTATATCTCGTCATACCAACGGCGGCGGCGGCTTTGCGCTGGAATACTGCGCGTTGTCATGCCGGAGTGACGGACAGCGTTGGCAGGTAGCCCCACGGGTCACGCACAGTTGCAGCCGTCTCACCTCACCTCACCTCGAGCCGCCCTTCGCACAAGAGGCTTCAGAAGCTTCACTTCGAGCATCTCGTCGACACACCTACCTACCTCGGCGGCACGCCGGCACACAAACTATGATGACTGCTCGCTCGATGGTATCGGCCATCCATTCGCGACCCATTCATTGGTACGCACGCCTTACGACCAACCGACCGACCACCGTTAATGCCGACAGCAGCATGTGGTGGTACCATCATGTTGTTGTTGTTGTTGTTGTTGTTGTTGAGAACTGACCGAGTTTATTCGACTGATTAAGGGACACGCATAGGTGAACAACTCGTTCATCGGATATCTCGTTCTTTCTCTCTTTCTAGTGGTATATTGTATATGTTTAAGAAAAATACCAGAGAACAGTACCTTCCGACTGAATACTAGCTGAATACATACGTATAGGAGTAACTCTGATAAACACTGAGGTTCAAGGAGGTGAAAGATCTCAAGGCAAATTCAGAAATATGCCATATTCATCGCACCGAGACCTTAATAGTAGCAGACGATCCTTTTTGAGGATCCTGCAGTGGTCGATCGACACGCCGCAGTCTCATCTTATGATGGACCCCGCTCGTTACTCTTGCCAACAGCCATGCTCTGTTGGCAATCGCAATGAAAGTAAAGCCCGGTTGTTCATGTTCATGAGCATCTAGGAGTCAAGCACACGCAACCATTTCATGTCCATTCGTGCTTGTTTCGCTGCGAAGCGTTGTTTTCCGTGAACGCAAATCTAGAAAGTGAGTCTGACAGTGAGGCTTGTCTAATGGGGGGCTCGGGTGCAGATGCGCCAAGTCCAAATGGAGTGAGGTCGGCGTGGTGGTGTTGTCGTTCTCGTAGCTGTTGTAGTTTTTGTTGCTGCTTCAACTGATTTCTTTCTCGCCATCGAAATCAATAGCCATAGGCTAGACTTGAATGCTAGGACTGACAGAAGTAGACATGCACGGACATGAAGAAAGCGATAACATTAAGTATATTAAACGACGAAGGGAGAAGAGACGGAGGGGAAACGGAAAAACGATTTGCTGTTCGCCAATAACTTTCGATTGCAATCATGTATTGATGTTGTTGTTGTTGTTGCTTGCTACCGTCATCGTTATCCACCGAGTTGCTTCTCGGCGCGTATACGAGAGGAGAGGAGAAACAAATCATTTCCAAGACAAACAACAGAAAAGGTGAAAGCTTATTGACATTCCATCGTCGCTGCATTTTCGCGCCTATCGTTGCTGTTGTCGTCGTCGTCGTCTGTTCGGAGAAAAGTGCGGTGTGTTCTGCAGCAGCTCCGTGTCGTTAGGCTGTTTATTGTTCTATCTGCGTCTGGGTGGCAAGAATGGACGCCAGCCATGCTCGGTATTTTTCCATGAGCTTACCAGTGCGGGAAGGCAGCCCGTCTATATATATATATATATATAACGGCAGTAGATAATGAGGCAGAGTGGCCAGACAGAAGCTTAACTCAGGATCTTTGGTGATATAGCAAGAAGGATCACAGCGTTATCACTTTGTCTGCCTACTAGGTCTAGTCTATGTAGATATAGGCCAGAGCGAGACGAAGCGTACTATCTTACAGATTTCGACAGTTACCGAGCGCTGACTATCACTGACGTGCTTAGTTTTAAATCAGCTCTAGGTCGTCGAACCACAAAGGTACCTGTGGTAAATTTTGATTTGACATCATAGCACAAGAATAATAACAGTTATCACAATCAAACACCACTTGTCAATTCTTCTTAAGAATCTCCATAATATTATGTTTTGATTTTATTACATATTGCTGTTATGGAAATAAGCGACGACTACAGGGCTTGGAGTGGCTTATATAGTTGGTTAGTTGTGTTTTGGGAGTTTTCCGCGTCAGACGTTCCAATACATGTAACGAGATTTCCAATGTAGTCTCGATAAAAAAAGAACATACGATACAGTCTGCTCTTTCTGGCGAGATATATGCGAAGTGCGTTCGTCGATTTTGTTGTTCAAATAATAGGCATCAGTTCAAGCGTAAATTCGAAAATTCCAGAAGGATCGTTTGAAACTGCTTTTGAGCAGTAGACTCGTTCATGTGTCGGCTCACCTCGTCATACGTTCAATGCGGTTTCGGTGCGACCGAAGAACCACACTGAGAGAAATTGTTGTCTGCTGCCCTCACACCGTAGTGGAAACAAACCACCGAAGTATGGGTTGCTTTCCAACGGCCAGTGATGGATGTGGTGACGACGTTCCTGGCCATTGCCGGTGTTGTTATTGTTGTTGTTGTTGTTGTTGTTGTTGATGTTGTCGTCGCCATTATGTTCGTGGCGCTCGCATGGTGGTGTTTGAAGAAATTCGCAAGTTGTCGAGAGGAATTGTAGCGGCTTTGGCTGTTCTTCACAGATCGAACAGCGAGAAAGCCGACCTGGCACGGTTGTTAACGTCTTGCGTTCTCTTTCTCTATCACTATCCATCTTGCTCTGCGCGTATTGGTCTCCCTTTTCTCTTTTTTCTTGCTACCGTTTTTCTTCAGTGTCTATCCGTCATCCATATATTTCCACTTTTCTCTAGCTAATTCTCTTTTACATCCTCTCTCTCTCTCTCTCTCTCGGCCACGGCACTTTCATATTCTCCGCTTATCCTTCTCGCTCTGGAACTCCGTACTCGAGATAATGTTCATACACCCGTCGTTGTCATCATGATGATGGCACGGGACTCACGAACTCACGGCGACGTCACCACACGAGCCCACAACCGAAGGCGATCACTTTTACAGCGGCGTGTTTACGCCAGCGTGCCCGTCCGCCCGCCTCCAAGCGAATGGCGAGCGCACATTGTAGCGGCCGCTACGTTTCTGTGACTTCTGAAGTCACTACTGACTTCGTCGAATCGTCACGATGCGCACCTTTACAAAGACCACGAACCAACTCGATGGCTTTATTGTTGTTGTTGTTGCTGCTGCTGCTGCTGCTGTTGTGTTGTTGTTGTTGTTGTTGTTGTTGTAGTTGCCGTCGCTGTCCGTTGCCATTGTTGTGCGTCGCCGTTCATTGCTATTGTTGTTGTCACTCGGTGCTCTACCTTCAGGCTGATCGGTAGCCGAAATACTCAGCTCAGCTCGACATCGAAGCGTCCTAGTGGGCTTCGAGGCGAAGGCAGCCCGTTGTCAGCCGGCCGATGACAGAAAATACGAAGTGCAGAAAACTACAAAAATACAAGGATTTGGGTAATTGCCCGGGTATTGCTGGTGGTATACTGCTTCTACTGCCCGTACTCTACTGGCCCGGTATCACTGTTCGCGTATGTTAGTGGGAGCATGGAAGATGTCAGCACGTGCTGTGTGGTGTTAGTGATTTGCAAATTGCAAAAAAAAGACGATTGAAACACATGGCGCTTGCAGTATTCTGCGAAGGCAGTAGTGGGTGGATCTGATGGTGGTAGCAGACATAACAGCAGCATAATAAGCAACAACAACAACAACAATAATATTATTATCAACCACAACATTAACAATAACAAGAACACCATTAATAGCAACGATAACGACAACAACAACAACACAAATGGCGACTTTATGTCGCAAAATATACAACAATTGACAAAGGGTCATAACATGACGACGACGACAACAACAATGCGTCCACACGCGTGGTACGTGAAATGGAGGTTCGGAGGAGGTAGCTAAAGCCAGAGAGAGAGAGATAGAGAAGCAGCACGGCGATGGCAGAGAGGAAGATAATTACAAAGCGATAAAAGCTCCGTGAAAGTAAGAAAAACAAAGAACACTGGATATACATACTCTACAGATGTTGATGAAAGGCTGGCGACCGGTCCAGTCATGAAGTATCAGCATAGTCATGAACTAGGTAGTTGAACTCTTCGGCGTAGGTGAAGTCAAAGTAGAAAGTAGAGAAGAATGTAGTGTAGTCGTCGTCATATGGGTAGAAGTAGTCGTATATCGAATTCGGAGACTGTCGCTTTGATTTGATGCCGTTTGGCCGTTTTATGAGATCGACTAAAACGAGACGTCGTCATCTCCATGAGTGAGGCGGCACTGGGCGTTTGTTGTTGTTGTTATTGTTGTAGTTGTTGTTATTGTAAGAGTTGTCGTTGTTGTCGTTGTCGTTGTTGTTGTCGCTGGTTGTTGTTGTTGCGTTAGTTCGTCAACCTCAAGTTCAGCCAATGTTACTTGGACTGCTCATTCATTTGCTGAGTGAGTGAGGAATCGTTTGTGATGGATGCATCATTATCATCATCATCATCATCATCACCATCACCATCATCATCGTGATGATGTCATTGCATCTCATCTCATCATGCACCTTGGCCATAGTCCAGGCTCTGGCGGTGACTGCAGCGGCAACATCACCGGCCTCAACGCTTAGGAGCCGGCAACTCGCTTCGCTTGACATTCGTCAGATCGGGTCAGCAACTCAGCATACCGCTGCTGCTGCTGCTGCTGTTGCTGTTGCTGAGCATTGCCAGTGACGACAGACAGCTTTGAGTCAACTTGGCCGGCCTGCTTGAGTGTCACCGGGACACCGGCCACCGCCCTCGTCTTCGTCGTCATCATCGTTATCGCCATCATCATCATCATCGCCATCATCATCATGACGATGATGATAATGATGATGATGATGAGGATGTCGTCTCATTCACCATGAGGAGCAGTAGCGACTTGGTTCAGCAGCAGCAGCAGCCTCAGTACCACAAACACATTACCGATCGGTCGGCCGGCCGGCTAGCCATCCAGTCAGCGAACCAAGCAACCAACCAGCCCTATGGGTCGGGTGACGGTGGCCACTTGACGCTCCCAAGATGATGACACGAGCAACAGCAACAATAACAGCGACAACAACAACAACAGCAACAATAACAGCGACAACAACAACAGCGACAAAAACAACAGTGACAACAACAGCGACAACAGCAACAACAGCGACAACAACAGCAACAACAACAAACTCAAGATGAAGGGACCAACAACAACAACAACAACAACAACAAGGGACTCAAGACGAAGGGACCAACAACAACTTCCATAAAGACGGTGGTGGCGTCGTCTTACCGATAGTACCAGCTATAGCAGCAAGCACTGCAATAACAAATACAGCAACAACAATGGTAACACCATGACCGCCAACAACAGACAACAGAACAGCAGCAACAACAATAGTAATACTAACAACAACAACAACAACAATAGTAATACTAACAACAACAACAACAATAGTAATACTAACAACAACAACAACAACAACAACAATAGTAATACTAACAACAACAACAATAGTAATACTAACAACAACAACAACAATAGTAAGACTAACAACAACAACGACAACAACAACGACAACAACAAGTAAGCAAGCGACATCAACCGCCAAGAAACGACGATGAGGCGCGCAGTGGCATGATGAGACACTTGGGATGGTTGACCTGTTCATAATGATGATGAAGCGAAAAACATTGCGGTGGTGGTGATGGTGGGAGGCGAAGGCGGACGAACAGTAGTTGAAAGAGGTGGTAGTAGAGAAGCAGTAGTAGCTGATGGAATATGGAGCTAGTGATGAGTTAGGGCTCTCGTAAGGCTTTCGTTGTGAATGCTACTGCTGCTGCTGCTGGTGGTGACGAAAAAACAACGGAATGACGAAAAAGGACGACAATATCCTGAGAATACCTAGCGACGATGACGACGACGACAACAACAACGAAAAACACAAGAAAGATGGTTTTGTTGTTACGTCTGTTGCTGCTATTGTTGTTGTTGTCGTCCTTGTCGTTGTTCTTGCTCTTGTTGTTGTTGTTGTTATCGTTGTTGCTTTTGTTGTTGTTGACGCTGCCGCCATTGTTGTTGTTGTCGTCGTCCTTGTCGTTGTTCTTGCTCTTGTTGTTGTTGTTTTTGTTGTTGTTGACGCTGCCGCCATTGTTGTTGTTGTTGACGCTGCCGCCATTGTTGTTGTTGTTGACGCTGCCGCCATTGTTGTTGTTGCTGTTGTTGCTGTTGCTGCTGCCGCCGCCATTGTTATGTTGCTGCCGTAGTTGTTGACGTTGTTGTTGCTGCTGCTGCAGTCGTTTTCGTTATTGCCACTCCGTTTGCCACCGGCCACTGGCGTAGTGCTATGCGACCATGTTGTCGCGTTCTTGTCGCGCTGACTGACATTAACACCACGATCGAGCGAGTAGCAACGCTGGCAGCCTTTGGTTGACTTTCGACAAACCAACCACGGTGACGGAAGAACACATTCACAACAACAGCACCAACATCAACAGCAGAAGCGGCAGCAGCAGGCCAGCCCCATGTCAGCTCCTGCTGGGATGAGAAGTTGTTTCGGCGAACGTGACACGACGGTCGGCCGACCACACAGATCATTGTCGTAGCGATGATAATGTCAGGGTGTGGTGTACTAGCAGCAGAAGTAGTAGTCGTCGTCGTCGTTGTTGTTGTTATGGTTGTTGTTATACTTGTTGTTGTTATGGTTGTTGTTGTTGTTATGGTTGTTGTTGTTGTTGTTATGGTTGTTGTTGTTGTTGTTGTTATGGTTGTTGTTGTTGTTATGATTGTTGTTGTTGTTATAGTTGTTGTTGTTGTTATGGCTGTTGTTGTTGTTATGGTTGTTGTTGTTCTTGTTGTTGTTGTTTCGCCGTTGCCGTCATACGAGTAGTATAGTAGAATGACGGCATCGTCCGAAATGAAGGAACGTCCGAACAAGCAAGCAAGCGAGACACCGAGAGAGCGACTGGAGCGACCAATGTGTCGTCGTTGGGCGTTTGATTCAGCTGCTGCTGCTGCTGCTGTTGTTGCTGTTGTGGGAGTCTGTAGGGTGCCTGTTGAGCCGCGACACTATTGTAGTCGTCATCGTTGTCGTTGTTGTTGTTGACATTGTTGTTGTCATTGTCGTTGTTGACATTGTTGTTGTTGTTGTTGTTGCTGTTGTTGTTGTTGTTGTTGTTGTTTTCGTTCGTGTCGACGTAATTGTTGTTGCCGAGAGACTCGCTCTTTTGAGTACGACGGCATCAGTCATCACTTTCATGTTGTTGAGTTTATCGACTGCCCACGCCGATACTGTGCAATTGCGATGATGACAATGGAAAGAAGGCAGTGATGATGACGATGGTGATGCTAATGCTGTTGATGAGACGTTAATGATAATGGCTGGTTGATGATTATAATAATAATACATATCATAATGGCGTATGTAGTAGTAATAAGACCAGCAGATGTTGTTGTTGTTATCGTTCTTGTTGTTCTTATTGTTGTTGTTGTCTTGTAGTAATAGCCATCGAGGATGCAAATCACTACCACCACCAGGACACATATGTGAAGCATCGAAATGGTGTCGAAGAAGTAATCAAAGTAGCATTAGCAATCAATCGTATGGGCAACAAAATTGGCAATAGTCATAGAGCTACGCAAATGGAGTTGGTCGTACCGCAGTAGAACCAAACACTTTTTCGGGCTGACTCTCAGCCGAAAGTTAACGTCTACCGGTTTGCTTTCGGGCATGGCTTCGTAAGACGGACCCCATAAACCCAAATGTGCAACGGTGGGGATCGAACCCGTGCTGCACCTATGTGTCTCCTTTGGTCGCGAGGCGCACTCGAATGCACCCACCACACCGCCACCACCACCACGGAACTCGACAGTGGTAGAAGAACCAAACAAAGCTTTGTAAAATGTCATTCACTTCTTCGCTCGATCCGAAACCGATCCGACTTTGCCAGAATGCTCGGCGTGATTGGTTGTTTTTGCACTATATCGTCGCGCACCGTCGCATGCTCGTTTCGCGTTTTCCGTCGACGCCACGTCCCGTTCTATTCCTTGGGTTTTGTTCCACTCGTATGCATGTCGTCAATGCTCGTTTGTTGTCAATGCTGTGATGACGCTTTTGACTGTTCCACTTGTCCGGTGGGTTTGTGTATACGTTTTTTCAAACTATCGCAGGTAATGCGATAATAATGATGAATAAATATTATTATTATTACTATTATCATTATTATTCATGAGCTTAACCGGCTACCGGCCCAATTTAAAGGGCATTTATTAAACAAATGAATGCTACAAAACAAGGTTTTTAGATGTTCGTCGTTACTTTCGGACCATAGGTAGCAGAGAGTGAAACTCTACCAAAAATGTTCTGCTTTAGAAAGACCTAGAGGGAGAGAAAGAGAGAGAGAGAGACGTTTTGTATCTTAGCGGACATTCTGCGATTGTGGCTTTATGCCAGAGACACATGTACGTCAGAGAAGTCCCCGGAAGTAAGCCAATGCGGCCAACTTCAACCGATAAGTTCGTAGCCAGGCTGCGACGATAACAACTTAAGCAGAATTAGAACTGCACAGAATATGTGAAAGAGTCCGTTCGGCACGGCCACCTTCCAATAACGGCTGTAGCTGAATTGAAAGTTAGTGGTAGCTTTAGTACTCGAAATAGGGAGCGTCGGAAGGGAAGTACGCCTGCAACAGCAGAAACATCGATCCGTCACAATGTCCAAGTTGTGGTCCGGTTTATTCCTTTGTTCCTGCCTCTGCCTAGCAGGGGTGTTTCTGCGCATTAGATGACCACAGACATTACTACTGTTGGGTATAGCTCGGTTGCTAGTACAGTAGTTGCTGTTGAGTAGGAGTTACTTGTTAGTTAATTAGTTAGTTGGTTACGTCATGATGAATAGCCTGGTGCCACGGTTTCACCCGGGTCCATCCCGTGAGATCCCTCTCTAACTGTGTGGGTCTCCACTAATTAAGGAAGAAAAGTACACGCAGCCTGTGCAGCCGGGGGGTCGTATAACGTTTTTGCCGTGACGGTGGGCTCCGTGGTGACGCCACTCGTACTAATAGTGATGTCCATGATGATGATGATGATGACTGATTCGTCAATGTGCGTCATCACACACCACATTTGATGATGATGATGGTGATGGTGATGAAGTGAAATGATAACTGATGATGACCGGCTGGTGCAAGAGCCTCGAGTTTTTCGAATAGTACTACTCGAGGCCTTCACTCGATTTCGACCGAAGTTTGTCGAAACGAAAGCTCACCTCAACGACTCACTCTTTGTCGGCGATATCGAGGCCACAACGAGGATCAAGCAACAGCAGGATCAAAACAACGTCGGACCGAATGCTTTGCAGCAGCACGGTTTGGTTCCGGTTGCTATTTTTTGCTCTACTAGTACCTACCCACACAATGTATGTAGTCCTGATTGTTTTTTTTTTTGAGCATAACGTCGCTTTATGCAGGCGACGTAAGCTTTATTTTCACACTGCCGACTTGCCGAGTCATACGTCGCAAGCAATGGAGCATTGCCTCGCACAGTCCTGATTGTAGTCGCCGCGCCTGTGAAGGAACGACGAACGTAATAATGCATAGTCTTGGCAAGCTTGCACATGTAGATATTCGGTTTCGGCATTTTGTTTGGCAACATGTTCACGCCATATGTTTACAGATTTATATATATATATATATATGTATATAGAAATTGTACAAGTGATTAAGACCAATAGTGAGTGGGAGTTCTAGCGTAATGTCGTCGTTTAATTAAAATGAGATACAGAAAGAGAGACAGCGATACAATATGAAATGAGAAGGCAATCAAAGCCTGCGTCGTTATCGGATAACAGACGCTGTCCGCCTCGTTAAATATTTGCTGATCTTGAGCGCGTGTATATATATATATATATATATATATGCATACATGTCATCATCATTATCATCACTGGCTGCTGTGAAGAAATTTGAAATCGCTTGCGCGCTTGACGGTGGTTCGTTTCAGCTGAATATAATAGTAGTCATCGATCATTTCGCCGTCAATTGACGCATTCGTCGTACGGACGCAGACTATGTGACGACACACTTGCACACATTCCACATTGGATGGCGCTATTGCGTTCCTGTCGTTGGCCTATCCTAGTAGTAGTAGTAGTAGGGCTGCCCCCAGCAAGTGATAATCGTTCCTCCGCTGAGCTGTACAAAATATACGCGTACATCAACCAGATATCGATGATGATGATGATAATATAGTAGTGTATGCATATATAGTATTAGTATGTATATACGTATTATACGTGTGCATACGTCACCGGGTGATCACGGTGGGGTGTAGTGACTCTGAAATGCTTAGTAAATCTGATCACTTGTGAGGAGATTCGGATTCGATTTTGGGAATCTCGGAGTTGCTCCCGACACAACGCATAAGGAATGGGTAGATGCTCACGGACATGTTCCTGGTGTAACTCAGCAATTCTATATATATATATATATATATATATATATAGCAGCAGCTACTCAACTCAATTAATGTTTGATGGTTTTCGCGGTCGTTTTCTTGAACATATGATCGATTTCCCCTTCACTAGCAGTCCTAATTGTACACTTTTGTTGTTGGCACCAATTGGAAATTATAACCAAAGACGAGGAATGTTCCTGCTGAGTGTTCTTGTTATGGCGATATGGGCTCTGCTCTCGCTCTGCTTCTGTAGCTTTGTGCTGAGAGGTGATGGTGGTATAGGTGGTGGGCGCGGAGGTGATGCCCAATGGAAAATGCCAGTGTACGCAGTAATTGCTGTGTGACTGACTGTCTCTGTCTCTCATGACTATCTATCTAATGTGATCTAACGCGTCGGCGGTGCTCCCATTGACTAAAACTGGAGATTTTTGTAGCGGAAAAAGGAGAAGGGTGTCGTCGTTTTTCAATATGGTTGTTGTCGCTGTTTTCAGTGTTTTTGTCGCTCCTATCATGGTGGTTAGTGTTCCCATTCGGCAACTGTTATTTGAATCAGTACGATCCTAACAGGGTGTGCTGGTTTGTTGTTGTTGTTGCTGTTGTTTTTGCTGTTGCTGTTATTGCTTGTCCTGGCGTTGTTGTTGCACTTGTTGTCACTGCAGCGATCGCAATTGCATTTAATCACCCTGCTTTACGCTGTACACGTGCACAAGCGGAAAGCGATAGTTTTGACGACGGGAATGACAATAATCACCCCAACAACAACAACAACAACAACAACACCGCCGTCATCTCCGACGACGACTACGACGCTCACAGTTCGATGAGTAGCGCAGTTTTTGAATTCTGTCATCGAGTTCTCAAGTCGCAACGCATACTGAACAACTGGGAACTGGTCAATGAGAATTTAGAGAGAGAGAGAGAGGGGGGGGGGGCGATAGAACGAAAACAGAAACCGATGCGAAACCGAGACCAAGTAGAAGAACTGTGTGCCATGTGCACTACACGGCTTTCTTTTGGTGAAAACATCAAGACACACACGCACATACAAAAAACACGCTCACACGCACAGATCCAAACGCACCCGTGAACAGCCAATTGTGTTGTCGATACTGTCGGCGATCGTTGGAGACGGACTTCACTCACTGAAGCAGCTGCGTTTTGCTTATTTTGCAGTTGTGTGTTGCACTTCATTCACAGGCTGGCGTCTGGTGTTCGATTCGCTCGTGTTTTGAGAATCTCTCTTCCTCGCTCCTGTTCGTAGTCTTTTCGGTGATTTTCTCTATCCGATTTTCCCATTTCAATTCTTCTTCGTCTACTGGTATTTTTGCTGATGCTGCTGCTGCTGCTGCTAGGGGCGGTGTTGCTGTTGTTCTTATTGCTGTATTTGGTGTTGCTGTTGTTCTTATTGCTGTATTTGGTGTTGCTGTTGTTTTTGTTACTGCAGTTATTGTTGTTGTTGTTGTTGATGCTGTTATCGAGGCTGTTTTACCTATTCGCCATCAGTCATCATCATCATCATCATTATTTGAGGCTGCATCTTGAGCATCTCTGTAGCTGTTGCTGCTGCTGCTGTTATTTCCATTGCAGTGACAAAAGCAGTTGCTTCAGCAGCAGCAGTAGCAGCAGCAGAACCTACTAATACTACTACTACTACTAGAGATACTTCAACGAAGTGCTTGACTTACTACTTACTCTATGACGACATTTCAATCGGGACTACTTCGTTGACTCATTTGACCCTTCGCGACTTACGACGATTGCTACGACGATCGGTACTTCTTCGTCGTCGACGACGACGACGACGTCGACAATAGCGATACTACGAAGACTGCTGTTTTTTTGCCGCTTTTTCCCGCTGCCTGTTGTGCCTGCCTGTGAACATGTCCACTGACTTCACAGTTGTCGGGGGGTGGTGGTGGTGGTGGTGGGGTTTGTTGTTGTTGTTGTTCGGCGACGTATGATCGCCGATGGCCGGGGGTCGGCTGGATCTCACTCTCTCATTGAGCCACCAAGATGGTGAGACAGCGACGACGACGACGACGGGTCACAGATGACGACGACGACGACGACATCGATGATAAACGCCTGACAGGCTGCAGCCGCCGCCGCCGCCATCAAACAGCCAATCAAGCCAGCAGTCCAATCAATGATGATGGCTGGCCAACATAGAGACAGCCGCCGCCGCCGACAACGACCGAACTGCTAATGATGATGATGATGATGATGATGATGAGGACGACAACAACGACAGATTGACGCCAGCAAGAGTCAATCGTAGCACACAGCTCTGTTTGACCTGTAGTACTCACGGCTGTTGTTGTGTTATTGTCATTGTGGTTGTCCTTGTTGTCGTTGCTGCTGCTGCTGTTGTTGTTATTGCGGTTGTTGTTGTTGTTGTTGTTGTTGTTGTTGTTGTTGTTGCTGCTGCTGCTGTTGTTGTTATTGCGGTTGTTGTTATTGTTGTTGTTGCTGCTGCTGCTGTTGTGATTGCGGTCGTTGTTGTTGCGGTTGTTGTTGTTGTGGTTGTTGTTGTTGCTGCTGCTGCTGCTGCTGCTTTTGTTATTGCGGTCGTTGTTGTTGCGATTGTTGTTGTTGTGGTTGTGGTTGTTGTTGTGGTTGTTGTGGTTGTTGTTGTTGTTGTTGTGGTTGTGGTTGTTGTGGTTGTTGTTGTTGTTGTGGTTGTTGTGATTGTTGTTGCTGCTGCTGCTGTTGTTGAATAGTTAGTAATCATAAAAACAACGGCAATAGTAGAGTCATGCCAGTGACATTAGTAGTAGTAGTAGTCGCTGTAGTAATAGAAATAGAAGAAGCCGATGTTGGAGTAGAAGTACCGGCGGAAAATCGTCGCACGAAGGTGAAACGTAGCGGGGGAAGGGATCCACGAGTGCGACATATATAAACATACATACACGTGTCGTAATCGACCGTGATCCCTTCGCTGAATGTTTGTTGATATACCAGACATCGATCTTTGTGATGGCGATCGTCCTGTGTATTGATCGAACGCTGTATTGAATGACCTGGTAATATATCTAGGACCACGGCTTCGGGGTACGGTATGAACGTAACTTGCCTTCGTGGTGCACGCCGTAACCGTCCGAGTCAAGCGAACCTTGGTTCATCATATCGATCGATTGCCAATACCGTTTGTTGGTAACGTTGGTAAACGTGTACGTAGAGCGTGTTAGGTAATGGCCAAGATGATCCAGTGAGACTTGAAAAAAAGCACGAAGGACGCCGGTGGTAGACTGACTCGGTGTTCTACCTCATACTAGGCGCTCAAAAGGTGCAAAAAAGAAACCGGTTTAATCCCACGTGGAGTATTTTGACCCAAATAAGTATTGCTTTTATTATACATTATACTGTCCTAAATGAATTTCGGCCTTGCTCTCGTTCTCCCTGCCGTAGTAGGTCGAATGTAGAAAGCTTCGTCCTACCCGAAAAAAATTGAGTTTGTATAATACCTCACAGGTACTTCGGCAGGCAAAAGTCAGCGTTTTGGTTCAACTTCACGTATCCGCTATGGAAACGACAACAACGCATGGGATGACCGTCACGTGCTTCAGGCCAAACTAAGCCAGACGTTTCGGGCCTGTTCCTGCATGCAGGCTATGGACTTGTTTATGCGTCCGGCATAACGATATCGGTGCAGGCCGGGTATCCCGGCCAGCGCCTCTCGGGCTTGAGCTGAAGCTGCTCAGACTTGGAACTGATGCCTCTCGTCGATCATAAAAGAGACATTCTGAGGGTGCTGGTTCTTGGGTGGGGCCCGAATCGCCGCACTACGTACACCTGCCTCGTAGACGGAGAATCGAAGTGCTAGTAGTCCAGGTTTTGGCGTTTTCAGTCACTTCCCCCCCCCCCCGTTTGCTTATTGGGTGGAGTGAGTAACTGGCCATTCTCCTCGTTCCGCTTTTCCGAGGCCGCTTTGACGATGAGACGGACGACCAATAACCCGATATAGCCCGTATTCAGATAGTATACGGGCTACACGAGAAGAGCGGACGGCGTTGCGACGGATATATGTAGTTGGCAGGCCAGGGCGTTTATTAGCAGAGTCTACAAATACCGCCATCACCACCACCACCACCACCGCAGCATTTATTTTTCATCTTGCCCGACAGACGCACGCATAAAGGAAATATAGCGAGAGAAAGAAAAAAGACGATTTAGCGAGAAACGACCGGTCCAGTTTAGTCATTTTCGTCGTGACACGTGAGTGGTTTTGGTGGATGTGCTGTTGCTGTTGCTGGTAGCAGCAGCAACAGGAGTTGTGGCGCTACTGGTAAGCTTCATTATTGTTGCATCGTTTTTGTTGGTGTCGTTGTTGCTGTTGCTGCCGCTATGGCTATTGTTGTTGTTATTGTTGCTGCTGCTGCTGTTTTTCTATGATCCAACGGCAGACAGCACAGCGGCCTATTGGGGCGGCAGCGTTCGTCTAGCAGGCGCTTACGCCTAAGGCCCAGACGCCCATAGTGGTGCTGGCTGGTTGGGGTAGATCTTTCGGACCTTTCTGGCGATGCTGGTCAGAGGTGAAGTTGGCCACTGCGACAGAAACGACAACCGCAGTAGTGCTATAGTATAGAAGTCGTTGCAGTAATAGGTCGTAGTAATAGTAGTAGTAGTAGTAGTAGTAGTAGTAGTGGTAGGAGAATAAGGGATCCTTTGCCTTGCATCGCCCATGGTCTTCTTGTTCGGTCTGTCCGATGTAGAAGCGGGTCTACGTATACAGGATGCTGGAATCTAGCTGGAACACAACAGGGCAGCGGCTGTCCTGTTCCAGCTATACTTCCACAGAACACACACTTGACGGCTGTGTTAGAGTGACAGTGACAACGATTGTTAATTAATGATATGATGATGAAAATGATGACCTTATAATTGTTTTGTTAAATAATTGTTTTTGTGTTGAAAATGTGTCACAATCATTTATTTCAAAACTACTTTATTATTTATTAGTTATTACCCATATTATTATCATTATTATTATTACTACGAGTGTTGCTGCTGCTGCCATTGATATGGCTGTTGTTACTGCTGCTGCTGCTGCCTCTTTTAATGCAATTGTATTTCCCTGTTGTTCTGATAACAACGGTGATGATGATGATGATGATGATGATGACGACGACGACGACGACTTGGTTGCCCCAGTCAAGATGTTCCGCACCTTTTTCAACTGGTGGCGGTGCCCGTGGCCGCGTCGAATTCCTCTGAACGGAACGGACGCACACCATCGACAGACATACGGACGCACCGACACACACGAACATATATAATGACTAAAGAACGCACAGCAACAACAACAACAACAGTGGATTGACTGGTCAGCCGGACGGGAACGGCTCGCTGGTCTCGTCGGCTGATGTTAGTGTTGTTGTTGTTGTGGTGTTATGCTGTGGTGTTGATGTTGTTGTTGTTGTTGTTGTTGGTGGTGGTGGTGTTTGTTACTCGATCAGCGCGAGGATCCATATCCTTGTTGTTCTTGCTTTTTCTTTTTGTTCTCTTGTCTACTTATCATCTTCATCCCCCTGTGCAGCGTTTCGTTCTTTATTAGCGCATTCGCGCTAGCGTCAATCTGTGCCGTCGTCGTCGTCTTCGTCGTAGTATAGTGGTGGCAGCCGCAGCAATTGCAGGAGGCGTCGGATAGATAGCCATTCACTGCCGCTGTGCCGTTCACCAACAACAACAGCAGCAACAACAACAACAGCCACAGCAACAACAACAACATCCACTATCCTTCACACGCCTCCGGCCCCCTTCTCTCGTCTTTTCCCCATTTATCCATTCATCCGTTCATCCGCCTTTATTCTATTCGTTTGCTGCAGATAGTGTAGACACGTATATGGGGCCATCTTCGGCCTGTTGTTGTTGTTGTTGAATATTATCATGATGAAGGTTATGGTGTTGATGCCATTCGTCGTGGTACCAGCGGTAGACGCAGCAACAACAACAACAACAACAACAACAACAACGGCGACCGGGCAGTAACGGCAACAACAACAACAACAGCGCAGCAGCAGCAACAACAACAACAACAACAACAATAGTCGAAGTCCATTTAGTAGTAAGTGGTCTAACAAAACGTACGTTGTCATTGTTGTTGTTGTTGTTGTTGTTGTTGTTGCTGCTGCTACTGCTGTTGTTGTCAAGTTATCAGTATAGCAGTGCATAATTTGTTGTAATAGTTATTGCTGTTGTTGTTGTTGTTACTGTTGTTCTTGTTGCTCTTGTTGCTGCTACTACTATCAGGTGGTGGTGAGGATGCTGCTATTGTAGCACGTGATTTCATAATCAACAATCGTTTCAAACGCCGGCTTGTTGGCTGCCCCTATGTTTGCTGCCCCTGCTGTCTCTTTTTACTGTTGTTGTTGTTGCTGCTGGTAGG
Organism: Dermanyssus gallinae; assembly: GCA_003439945.1. Lineage (NCBI taxonomy): Eukaryota > Metazoa > Arthropoda > Arachnida > Mesostigmata > Dermanyssidae > Dermanyssus > Dermanyssus gallinae. The sequence goes on along the minus strand of QVRM01001137.1, from coordinate 25,304 downwards.
GCTTCTGATCCCGTGAGTATTTCTGCTGCAACGGCTTCTATTGATGCCGGTATGCTGTATCTCTGTTGGCGCAGCTTTTGATGCTGGTAATGTTTCTGCTCCCTCCCCCCTCCCGCTTGCTGCTGTCGCCACAGTTGTTGTTGTTCCCGATAATTGTTTACTGCATCGGATTCTGGTTGTATTATTTGTTTTCTTCGTCTTTTTCTTCTTCTGCGGGCGGCGGTGGTGGTGGTGGTGGTGTTGTTGCAGCTATTGCAACTGATCCTACCCATAGAGTTTCTGTTCCTGTGTTCATTTTTCTGCTGTTACAGCTGGTGTGCCATATGTTGTGATGATAGACTGTTCATAGACTGTTGCCGCTACATCTTCCGACCCTGGCAATATCTCTACCGTCGTAACAGCGTCTGATCTTAACGTAACAGTTCTGGTGTTACAGCTGATGTGTCACAAATACTGGTTTTGCCATATATAAATCTGCCACCTATATCTTCTGGTCCGGACTGAATATCTCTACTGCTATAGCTTCTGGCCCTGGCAATATTTCTGCCGCCTTCATCTTCCGGTCATCGTGGCAATATTTCTGCCTGCAGCAATAGCTTCTGGTGTCCTGGCAGTATCTCTACCGCTACATCTTCTGATCCTGGCCGAATATTTCTGCCGTTACATCTTTTGATCCTGGCTGAATTTTTCTTCCGCCACGTACATTTTCTGGTGTCCTGGCAGTATCTCTACCGCTACGTCTTCTGATCCGGGCTGAATATTTCTGCTGCCTACATCTTCTGGTGTCCTGGCAGAATCTCTGCCGCTACATCTTCCGGTTGTGCCGCCTGTAGCTGATAATTGTGCCTGTAGCTGTCGCTTCTGGTTCAGGCAATATTTCTGCCTGCAGCTACGGACAGCAGCTGCTGATCGTGCTGGCTGCCCCCACGTTTCGGATGGTGTGCTGGGGTGCGGTTTTGCGCACACGCTGTCTGTTGCCGCCATTGCTGTGGATGCTGCGTTACTGCGCAGTGAGTGTTACCACCTTTACCCCCCCCCCCCCCCGCCCCCCCTGATCATCCCTGACCGTCATGCGCAGTCGGACAGACATAGCCTAACACTCATCCGCCAACTACCCCCGTCGTCAGCTCAGCTGTGGCGGCATCAGTGCAGAGTTAGTTAGTCCCTGTTGGTGCTTGAGTTAGCTGCTGGCGACTTTGGCTGGCGGCAGGCGACGCCAGACCTCGGAGGCGGCCCGACACAGATCGCCACCATTGTCCGAGCGATGTCGACGGCGACGACGACAACGGCAGAGACCAAGCGCCGCTTCAACTGAGTGAGGTCCATTGTTGAGTTCGCCTCCGGTCGTCATCGTCGTCGTCGTCGTTAAACATGCTTCGGAGACTTTCGTAGAAAAGAGAAGAACAGCAAATAAAGACGACAGCAAGCAACCCGATAAGAAAGAACGAGGGAAAGAGGAAGGGCGTCTGCCTGGTGTTGTTGTTGTTGTTGTTGCTGCTGCTGCTGCTGTGTTTGTGGATGTGTATGGGTTGGGGCGATGGCGGATGACCCGCCATCATGTTGATGATGATGATGACGACGACGATGATGATGATGCCAGTGATGATGCTAGTGATGGCGTTGATGATTGTGATAGTCATGGTGAGGAAGAAAATGAAGAATATGACGATATTGCTGGTGGTGGTGCTGCTGCTGCTGTTTATGATAAACGGATGCTGCTGCTATAATGATGATGATGATGATGATGACGACGATGATAATGATGATGATGATCCCACCATCACCACCATCCGTTGAAGAAGAATCGGGGCTGGATGGTGCGGCCGGTAGCCAGCGTCACGATGGTCGTTGTTTGCCGCCGCCGCCGACGGACGAACGGACGCTCGAATGGACGCACGATCATAGGCTGACGCTGCAGCTTTTGCTGGTGCTGTAGTTCCACTATTTTCTTTTGCTTGCCCTCGTTCTTGTTGTGGTTCTTGCTGCTGCCGCTGCTGCTGCTGTTATTGTTGCTGTTGCCGCTGTTGTTGTTGTTGCTGTTGTTTTGTCGGTATCATCATGACTGGCATCATCGTCATGATCACCACCACAATCATCATCATCATGATCACCACCACAATCATCATCATCATCACCACCACCACCACCGGTGTCGTCTGCTCTTTTCTTGTTCTGGTGGTTTACGACGATGGTTGTTGACGACAGCGAACAAAAAGAAGAGGAACGTCGGGCAGACGAACGGACGGACAAACGGACGGACAGACGTACGGTTTGTTTAGTAAACGTCGTCGTCGTCGTTGTCATTAAACGGGCACCAGTAGGGCAGTGGTGAAGACGGCGTCGTCGGAAACAACGGACACAAGTCAGCATCAGCCGGGATGATGTTCATGGCGGATGCTTCGGCTTCTGCTTCTAACTGCTTCGGCACGACGACGTCTGCGGCCAGCCGTGAAGGGGCCGGCCACGGACATGGGGCCGGTGTGCCGGCTGTGGCAGCGGCGGCGTCAGGGACGACGGCACAACAACATCAACAACAACAACAACGATAACAATAAACGGAAGAAGTAGAATAGCTAGATAGATATACAGATAGATGGGTAGACGCTAGTTAAGTAGTTCGGTAGATAGACATATATATATATATATGTAGATGGATCGATATGTATTCCGAGATTTATCCAAGCAGCCAAGCAAGAGACAAAAGTGCGACACAAACGCCGCACATCGACATCAACACCAATACCAACACGCACGCAGCACATCAGCACACATATACATAGACGCAGCCAGCCACCCAGACAGACATACAGACGGGCAGACAAGTGTCCTGGAGAAATCTGGGGGTGCGGGTTAGCGGGCCTTCCCTTATGTTCAGGGCAAAAAGGAGGACGGATGCAGCCACAAAGCACGGACAGACGAGAACACTATCAGAAAGCTAGAGAGAGAGAGAGAGAGAGAGAGAGTGGGAATCAGAAGGGGGCGAGAGGTAGAGAGTGAAAGAGGGATCTGGGGGTTTCCTCGAATATTTGTCAGTTGATCTTCCATCCAGCTCGCTACAGTTCGTTTGATGATGACGACGATCGAACGAAGAGATGACGAGACAGTTCCAACAGACAGACATATAGATAGAACGAGACACAGATAACGTTTACTGGCGTCCCCAATTGGTCACTGCGGTTGGCGCTGGTATAGTCATCCTCATCATCGTCGTCGTTGTTCTTGTCGTTGAAGCCGCCGCTAACCGGATGTTCCGCTTCTTTTATCTTCATCATCACCATCCTTATCACCATCACCGCGGCACCATTGTTTCCTCCACCTCGGCCAGAGCGGCGATTGCAACGCGCAGGAGAATACGGGAAGCGTCTCCTTATAGCAAGCATGTTATCGACGACGACGACGATTAGAATAGTGATACAGTGGCAAGATGGAGGAAAGTGGAAGAAAGGATGCGTAGATGAAGAAATGGAAGAAAGGATGCGTAGATGGAGGGACGCCTGCCTCCGGCTTCTAGGCAGATGGGGTGGCAGCGCGGTATGGGGCTTCAAGATGGAGCTGCCTAGGAGGCGGGGGGGGGGGGGTGATTGCGACGACGCCGCTGATATCTGACTCTTGTTTCTCCTGTTGCGAACGTGGTTGAGCCGAACGCGCATCATCATCGCGCACACACCTACTCGAACCCCACAACCCCACGTTGCAGGAGACTGCGGCGTTGTCGTTGTTGTCGTCGTCGTCGTTTTTGTTGTTGTCGTTTCTGTTGTTATTGTTACCCCTTTCGTACGCCGGTTCATTTGTTTGGTCGTCCGTCGTCGTACCAGTGCTATGGGGGGGGGGGAATGAGCGGATGAGGGTGCAGGGGATGATGCTGTTGTAATTTGTCGCTTGGTTGGTTGTGTGTCTGTGTGTAGGAAAAGGGAACGAATGGGAACGAAAGTTATATCGCTCAACAGTTTGATGCGAACAGTTGCCTCGTTCGAGAACATACACCATGAGGACCAACAACAGGGTCGCGACAATTCTGTTCATACAATTGTTATTCGCTTATTATTTTGTTCGTGTCGTATCAGTGTTCGGGATTTGACGATTTCATGGCTAACGGCACGATGAAATACATCTGTGCTTGCACATTGCGTTTTGCGTGGTATTATGCATGCGTTGTGTGCCACTTCTAAGTATGCGTTGTTGCCTCGCCGACGATCTAGCGACGATCCGCCAAGCTATATTTATCGAACTGTTCAGTATATGTACGGGTATACTTTAGATGTATTTCAATTGCAGCAGTCTGATCAGTTTCTGGTCAGAAGCTGACTCCCCAGCACCAACGACAGAGTCTGCTAGAATGCTACAGGAGCACGATTTATAAACAGGTCAGATCCATCCAGTCTGTCTTTGCTCTTGTCCTCATTGTGACGTTCTAAGTCTCTATCCCCTGGTGATCCCAATTTTTCTGACTGAATCCAGTGAGGTCGAAAATAAGCGAATAATGTGAGAGTGTGATAATAATATTAACAATAATGCAAAATAAATTGATATTAGCGCGCTTATTATTGCACATACATATGACAAAAGCGGCTAATTATGCAGTAATTTAGTGCGCTACTATTCAGTCATGACATGCACACGTTTAAGTATGCACACTCAATGAGTCTATCGTTGTCTCACTCTCTTCTCCACTCTGTTGGTTTCGCTGTCTCAATTTCTGTGTCGATTGCTGTAACTTTTGATGGTTGGCATACATGAAAGCTCTGATTACTGTTGTCAGTCGCTTCAAAGTGGCATTTGCATAATCATTGTTATAGTCGTTATGATTATGATTATCATGGTTCTTATTCATCGAATTGAACAGTCGTCAGTCGGCCAACATAAGTCGTAGATAGGAGGCGTATATATATATATATATATATATATATATATATTGTTGGCATCGCAGACGCAAGCCGCCTCTATCTTAGACGTTTGAGACGTCATTGGAAACGACTCACTGTTGTTGGCTCACTGATCGGGCGTACAGTTAGTTTCGTAACGATTCGTTCGTGGGAACACAGAGGGAGAGAGAGACAGAGAAAGAGCGAGAGAGAGAGATAAGCGCGAAAGTGTGTGTGTGTGTGAGAGAGAGAGAGAGAATAACGTTACATAATACTCTCCTTTTACAGTTACGTTTTTCTGTTGCTAATACTGCTGTTGCTATAGCTGCTGCTGCTGCTGGTGGTGCTACTACTACTACAGTTACGTATTTAGTAATACGACTAATATGATTACGATCACTTGTTCTTCTACGGACTACGGACGACGAGGACCTACGCTAGCTAGCGCTAATCGAGCGGCATTTCGTCGTAGATACCACTCGTTGGTGCCGGTGCTGGTAGTCGCTGGCTACGAGTTTCTACGACGAAATGTCGTAGCCGAGAGACCGACCGCCTGAAAGTCGCCCGGCCGCCCGCCAACCAGCCAGCCTCCATGCCTGCGTGCTTGTGAGCTGGGTTAAAGTTACATTCCGTTGAAACGGCGGCTGTGGCGCGGCTTCGCTAGCGACGCGTCGCTGGAAACTGCCGCCGACATTCGACATTTCGACATTACTAACCAGCATGCGAAGACGGCGCTGGCTGGCTGGCTGGCTGGCTCGCAGAGGACGGCGGCTGGAGGAGATGGACACACAGAGACGGAGGAGACGGACTCTCTTCACACACAGATCGACATACACACCAAAACACGCTGCGCACGCAACGAAACGCGACGACGGCAGGGGTCGTCGCCATCGTTGTTAACGTTGCTGACAATGAACATGAACGACAGCAACAACAACAACAACAACAACAACGGCAGCGACAACAGCAACAACAACAATGACAGCCATAACAACAACGAAGACAACAGCCATAACAACAACAGCCACAACAACAACAACAACAACAACAGCCACAACAACGACAACAACATACAACAATAACAACAACAACGACAGCAACAATAATACTAATAATGATGACGGCGGCGGCGATGTTGATGTTGATGATGATGATGATGATGATGATAATGACCAACCACCATGTGAATGATGTTGGCGGGCGGGACATGTTCAACAATCTCGAATTGCCGCCGATCGTGCGAAGTCGCCATAACGGCCACCCGACGCCGGCACCACCGCCACCCGCGCCATAATCATCATCATCATCATAATCATTAACACCACTATCCACGGCCATAGTGGGGCGGGCGTGGGCACGGACAGTCCACACGAGGGGGGGGGGGAATTGCACAAGTCAAGTCTCAGATCCGTCGTCTGTTCTTCGTCCGCATCGATGCTGCCCCGTCGCGGGAACAGCGTCGCTATGAATGTTGTTCGTGTGGTGACGGTCGTCGTTTTGTTGTTGTTGTTGTTGTCGTCGTTGTTGTTGTTGTTGTTATTGTTGCTGTTGTTACTGTTATTGTCCTTGCCTTACTGTTGTCATTATTGTTGACCTAGCATTAGTTGTCGTGGTACTGCTGCCGCTGCTGCTGCAGTTGTCGATGATGATGATGTCGCCACATTACGTCATTGCCCTTCGTCTCAGTCGTCAGATGTTGCTTCATCATCTTGTCATTGTTTTATTGTGACTCACTGATTTGCGTGTATATATATATATATATATATATATATATATATAGAATATATATTGAATAATATATTGAATTAGTTATATATAGCCCCTTTGGCTCAAGGAATCCCCTGATATACAATGTGTGTAAATGTGACTGTGCCGGACTCACTCATGCTATTATGCAGAGGGGGCTGGCTGAAAAATGGAAATATCGTAAGCACTCAAATGTTGGGCACGCATAATACTTCACACAGTTTGCTTTGAGACATTCGAGCCTGGAGGTCCCGTGCTGAGAGAAAGACCGCTTAATCTGCCGCATCTGCGCTAAGCACGGAAAATAACAGATCGGGCGAGATTTTCCTAAACAGAGGTTCACGACGAGGCAACGCAGCGGCGGTGGGGTAGGGCGTTTGACGAAACGGGCCAGCCCTGAACTCACCCTGGCCAGTGAATACGAGTGATATACGAATTTTGCCGGCGGGTTATGTCGGTCCACTGTATATATATATATATATATATATATATATATATATATATATATAGTATATATATATATATATATATACGTATATATATTCCGTTATTGCGAGAATTAGCGCTAGTTTCTTTTCCGAACACAACAGGTTCCCGTCGTGACTTCTTGCAGCGGGAGTGGTAAGCTTGTTATTTTCTCGTTTTGTACATGCTTGAGAACTGGTGCGATTTGTAAGCTGCACACACGCTAACTGTACTCGGTCGTGGAGGCACGATACAGCACGCACAACTGCGTACAATATGGCTGAAATGTGTTATGCGTTATAATTGTATATATATATATATATATATATATATATACGCAGCAACAGCTGAAGGTTAAACGTGTTCAGATGCTTTGCCAACGGCATTTGTAATACACCACCCCGGTGCAAAAACCAAGTCGGGGCTCTATTTGGATGAATGGTTGCGAGTGTGCATGTTCGGGCGTGCCTCGGCCGAGACCGTAGAAACTTCACCAACACCACAGCAGTCATCCTCAGTAGCCGGTGCGGTGCTGATCAGTTGGAGTGGGGTTGGTTATCGATTTTGAGCAAGCGCGCGCCTTCTCGCCGGTGCGACAAGAAGACAGCACTGCCGCTGATGGCGGACTAACCGATGTGTATGTATGTATGTACAATATAGGCAAACTTTTAGCCACGTTCCTCTGTTGTTGAGTAACAGCTAAGTGCAACTGCTAGCTAAGTTGTCGCGCCAAGTGTTGGCCTGGATCGAGCTGACATAAATAATATTATCAATCAGGTCGACTTTGATGCTTTACATCAAGCGTCCCAGAACCTCGGAATCGCTCTAGAATGCTCAATGTTAAGAAATCACTACATAGACATCGCCAAGGCTCCAAAAACAGAATAAGATACGACAAGTTGCGACTTTCGTTGACCTAAAGTCGGCCTTTAACACTCAACTATGGCGTGTGCGAACAGGATTCCTTTATCCGGACAACTGGATATTTCCAAGGAGTTAACGTGAGCCGACTGTTGTTCATCACTAGGTGGGCTTAGGTTCTTTGGAGACTGCTTCTCCAAGGAGAGCAGGTGGAGCAATATCTCGATAAAGTGAAACCAAGCTTTCTCAACCTAGCACTGAGGATCTTCCAACAAGCGCCCGAAGCAGATTCGTGTGTGCGCTCGCGGGGTCCGTTTCGTTGAGTTGCTACTGCACTTTCAGCTTCCAAACGCAAACGTTTTTTTAAATATCCATATATAGAATATGTTGTATATACTGACATATCAAGCAAAGATGAATTTTGACTAAATGATTTATGGTAACATCATCATCATATGCTTACAATTACAAATTGGCTGTCCAGTAGTACCGATTGGCAATGCTCTTTTTGACTCCTCCCTTCGGTCGTCCCTGAGGAGGAAAAGGTTGCTGTTTCGTTCAGCCGCGTCGCACAGCAACAACAACAACAACAACAACAAACAGGAGTGCAATGTCTAGAGAGGAGAAGGAAAACTCCATTGGCCGTGGAACGATTGATGATGACGACGACGATCAAGGATGACCATATCATTGCTGGTGAAGATCTCCTTCTCGAGAAGGAAACGACACAATGCTTGCAACGTAAGACAGACAGACAGACAACACCAACAACAACAACAACAACAACAATTCCATTGTGCTTGTTTTTAGGCAAGCGACAAGCAGCGTCGAGATCCCTCATTATGGATTTGCGATTAGTCAGCTAGGTACACACACACACGTTGATGTGTTGTTCTTGTTATTCTTGTATGGTACACTTTTGGAGGACATTGTTGTTGTTGTTGTTATTCGCTCACGATGGCGTTCGATATAGGCTTCTCTACGGTTACTGCTACTCTTGAATTCGAGCGTTTAAGCTTTGAAGAGCTGCAGGCGGGAGTTGCCAACCGATAAGCCAGCCGTTCAATGTCTCTCGTACAACGGTGGGCCGTCGTCGTCGTAATCGTCGTACATCGGTCGCCTGTCGTCGAATAAGGGCGGGACAGCAACAACAACAACAACAACAACAACAACAACAAGGAACCCTTGAGGCCAATCTGTACACAAACAAGGCAAGCCAGTAAAGTATGTGACAACACGTCCTCCTCCGGCGTGAAACGAGACGATGAGGGCGACGACAAGCATAACAAACAACAACAACAACAACAACAGCAGCAGCAACAACAATAAAACAACAACAACAGCAGAAACAACAATAAAACAACAACAACAACAGCAGCAGCAACAACTAGAACAACCTTGACGGCGATCGTCAAAATGACAGCGTAGCTTGTATTGGTGGTGGTAATGGTGATGGTGGTGATGATGATAATGCTGTCATGGCACTCGGAGTGCGATCGTTTGAAGGCTGGGGAGGCCGCCAGTCTCGTGCCTTGGCACTAGAAAGTGATTCCGCCAATCATCAGCATCGGTTGAATCGCATCGAGAACGAAGAGCAGTAGCAGCAGCAGCAGCAGGCGGAGGAGGAGAAGGATGAGGGAAAAAACAAGGGAAGAACAAGAAATACAGGAAGAAGAATAGAGAGCCTTCGTGCTGATTTGAATCTTAGGACGCTGTCACCACCAGCACTACGACCAGCAAAAAGACCACCACCACCACCACCACCACCACTGCCACCACTTGTGTATTTGGCGCTTCGCTTGGCGATTCAACGCACCGGCGTGGAGCTGTCGACAAGTAGCCTAGTCCAGGTAAACAAGCAATCATGCCAGTCAGCCAGTCTGCAGGCAAGCATTTACGAATGAATGTAAGTGGTCAAGTAAGTAGTGGTAAAGTAAGTTTGTCAGTGACTGGTAAGTCGTCGAGAGAGAGAGAGAGAGAGAGATAGAGGCATCTCAGTGAGACTAACTAACGTAAGTGACTGACACGACCATATGAGCAGGGGTGAAAGACGACGATAGCAGCTTGGAGCAGCCGCCGCCAAGCTGAGAGTTGAGTTGAGTCGAAGGCCGGTTGGCTAAGAGCTGAGCCGACTCAATAAGCCAAGCGCGTACGGTGGCGGCGGCGGACGGTGGCGTTTGAATGCGAGAGAGTCGAAAATAAGCTAGTCGAATCTAATCGAGATCGGACCCCGCAGTGGCCCCAGGGGGCTCCGGACCCCCTGTGCCCAAAGTCCTCGGCATATCCGTGCGTGCATCCGTCCGTCCGTTTATCCGGCCGCCCGTTCGCAAGGTAGATAGTTGTTAGCAGTTATTGCTGTTACTGCTGCCGATGCTAACAACATGGCGATGCAAGATGGCCGCCGCCGCAGCAAGGGGGGGGGGGGGTGGCTACAGTGGCAGTTCCAGCAACTATTACAACGACAGTCGCGTCTTATATGATGACTACTACTACTACTACTACTACTATTATCTCAAGGGTCACTAAGAGGCAGCCATGATGTCATGTTGTTGCTGTTGTTGTTATTATTATTTCATCATTGACCGTTCGCGGCCCTTCGAATGAACCAACAGGAGCCGCATGATAACGACAGCGATGATGACAACAACAACAACGACGATCTTAGATACTGCAACGGCAGCAGCAGCAACAGCAGCAGTAGTAACAAGCATGGCGGAATTGTTGCTGTGATTGTCTTTAATGTACTGTGGGCCGTTTGACAGATATACTTGTTGTGCTGGCGTGCTATATATATATATATATATATATATATATATATATATATATATATATATATATATATATAGATAGATGTCAATTGATGGACAATAAACATTTATTGAAGGATATTTACTAGGCGCTTTCCGTCGAATATAAGACAATAAAAGTTGATAAGGGCAATATACATATATGGGGGCCTGGCAAAGTATTTGCAATTTCTATGCTAGAGTATATGGTATATATATATATTTTTTTTTAAAACTGAAAGTAGAATCGTTTTCTAGATTTTGACGTAATTGCCCCCAATCTGTGTGAATTTATTGTGGCGGTGGATTAGTCAATTGAAGCACACACGCCTCTAAATCGCGATCTTTTCTAGCTCCACCTCGATAGCTCAAATCACCGATCCGCGTGAATCGGAACGGCTTTCACTTTCAATTTGATTTTATATGCGAAAATATGAAGAAATAGCATGGTGTCAATCGCATGGTGTTGCGATGAGAAGTGAGAGATCTGGGTCGTTCTCCAGCGTGAGTTCAGATGCGCGAATAAAATCCTGTATTTTCTGCCCTGCAGGCTGGCGTCTAATGTCGTTCTCTACTACCACGACATAACGCCAGCCTAGAGGGCTTTGAATTACCGCCTGGTGGCAGGCGATACGCGCAATTTTACTTCCGCAAATGGCGACGGCGATCACCATCTCTGCCAGTCGAGGCCTTGCAACGCCTTACCACTGCGAGCTCTGGGACTTGAGTAGAGTGTCACACAAATGTATCCAAGTCTTATTGAAAGGTGACTCAAGTCTCGGTCAACAAAACAAAACGGAGCAGCCCTCATCGAATCTTATCAGACATTTTCCCGCTAGAAGGAGCCGTGACGCTTGTTCGTCCGGTCACGTACAAATCACAAGGTAGCCACCGAGCAGATTCCTTGGTGAGGCTGAGGTGGTTGTGCAGAATCTTGTGGGGGGGAGGGGGGGGGGGGTACTTGGCATCCCCTAGATCAACGTAACCTCCACCTAAGCAGCAACAAGAGCGTCTTGCAGCTAACGATCACTGTTGAAGAACAAAACGACAGACAGGCATAGTATGCGTGAAAACCTGCTTGTCTTCACTTACTTATATAGTAGGTATCCTGGTAATATCAATACGTAAGTGATAGGAATCATACTGAGAATCACACTTGGTTAAACTTACGCTAGAGCCTAGCTCACCTGGTTGCCGCCAGTATAAACGACGACGCGTGACGACGACAACAACGCCAACAGCGTTGCGCAAGCAACGTTTAGAGGATTAACAGTTGTGCAGTAAAGTAAGAAAAATCTTAGAGAGAAGCTTGCCAAGCGGCGGCTATGAATCGCCACATAGACCGGCCCCTAGATTTCGTTTGTCGTCTGCAGTTCTGGATGTCGACTTGTCTCGAGTGTAGCCTAAACAAGCATTATTTTTAGTCATCTCCATCTCTTTTCCTTTTTGTATTTTTTTTCTCGATTTGTCTCGACGCGCTCTTTGTTTCCCTCTTCATATATATATATATATTTTTTTTTGGTACATACACTTTTCCTTCGGCCCATGTCTGCCACCAATATTTATTTTCTTTGTAGAATCATCATTTTCCCGTCTCGTGTCTTCTTCTTCTTCTTCTTACTTTTTCTCTCCCCCTCTCCCTTTCTTTTATTCCTCATCGTCTCCGTTCTGCCAAAAACGGTGCGAGCCGATCAATAGATTGAACAACAGCAGCAGCAGCAGCAGCAGCAGCAAAACCAGGCATAGTAGCAGTCGCTCTGGCGGCTGAGGTGGCGACAATGGCGCCTCTCTTAGTGTTTGTTCTTTCCTTTTTGCTGCTGTTGTTGTTGATGTTGTTGATAGTATTAATTGAGGAAGGTTGTTGTTGTTGTTGCTGCTGATGTTGAGGACGAGAAGGAAAATGATGTTGATAGTGCGATGATTGCTCTCGTGAATTTGAAGCTTCAACGCTCGAGTTGACGCTCTTCAAAGCAGAACCAAGGCTTGCCAGCCAGCGAATGCAAAACGATAAACACGGGGACAAAGAGCGCGCGCGCGCGAGAGAGAGAGAGAAAGGACCTTGGGAGAGCATAGTTGCGTAGTTAGAACGCGGGCAGAGCAAGGAATCAAGGATGTTGAAGGGGGGGGGGGGGGGGGGGGTTCGACGGGCATGGGCGTCTATTGGGCGGGTTTGCTGAGCCACTACAGCTGGTGCCGCCGCCGCTGCTGCTGCTGCCGCCGCCACCACCACCGCATCTATGTACTGCTAACAGAGGGCCTCAGACGCGCGAAGCAACGAGGAACTTCGAGGAGTACGACGAATAGCGATAGCAATAGTACCCCCCTCTCTGTGTGTCTGCAGGGAACGAGGAAAGAGTGACGTTCATTGGTGATGGGTCTCGTAGTAGTAGTAGTTGTTGTCTTAGAAGCCTTGATAGGCGATGGCATACACAGATAGATAACACAAACATATGTATATACACATATATGCTCAAACACACAAGAATACATACTCAGGGTTTGTCCGATATCTATCTCTCTCCGCTCTCATATGCCATACATCTATATATATATATACGGACATTTTCGGCAATGCCCTTAATGATTCCAATTATTAAAAATGTGTAATTATTGATATTTTAAGTTAAATAAGGAATTACTAAATTTAAATAAATTTGTCGTTCACAGAGTCCCCCATGAAAAAAAATTATTTATTTATATATATATATATATATATATGCACACATTTACATGTATCTAATAACAGATACGCAATAACGGTAATGCTGTCCTATGTGATGCTCCTTCCGTTGCTGTTAATGCTGCTACACTAATGAGGAGGAAACAAGGGCGATGTATAATTTAATTCCTCCTGAGTATTTGTCTTTTATTGGGACAACCTCTTCTTTGCAATATCGACCTGGTCCTCTCTAACATTTGGTCCTAAAGCTCTGACAGGTTTATATCCCCTCTGCACCGCAAGGTTGTATATTCTTTTGCAATATGTTTAATTGACTCATTCCCTAGCCCACAAGCTCGACATTCTCGACACATCCCCCACCCTATATTCAGCTCGTTGTGTCCTTGTATCTAACATCCCTGCCCTGGAATCTGCCAATAGCCCACTTGTTCTTGAAATCTGCCAATAGCCCACTCGTTCTTGAATTATCGCATACCGCCCATTTCTCGCTTTTCCCAAAGTGCCAAACTCGGTCTGGAACCCATAGCCAAGCCAAACTTAATATATCTATACTTTCGGACAGAATTTGCATTATCCATCCATCACATTTACTTCACGAAGGTTTTGCTCTCATAATAGTATTAAAAATAACTGAAGAAAAATGAGAGACAATTGCACTTGCTTGAAAAGACGACCAAAATGCTACAACTAATCAGGAGGGCCGCTTCCGTTTACTGCGATGTGTTTTGCGAGAATGTCTTGCAAAATGGTTGACTTGCTGTTGTCTAGTTAAGCCTTACAACAGCGTCGAGACTGGTCTCCGAATAGTTCTTACAGACCACAGGCCACTTGGCAAGTGCAATGCTGGTTGTCCCTTATGGTGGTGCTATTGGTGGGCGATGCTTTGGACTGTGTTTTTTTCTTTGTTGTCAAATAGTAACAAAACCGAACTGTTTCTCACCAATGTTAGGTTCACGCAATAATGGGGTAGCATAACGGTGCATACACGTTCGACCCTATTTGTTCAACAGACGAAGCAGGCACAGACGACTTGTGGGTGACGGAGATAATAAACACGGTATGGTAGTGACGACACCCGCTGAGAGCTGGGAGAAATCCTCACTATGACGAAATTATTCTGATTATATTCATTATATGTGTTTGTGTATCTATGTGTGTTTGTGTTTGTGCGTGTATATATAATTTAATAATGTGTCGACTGCTACCTTCCCGTCGTCTGCGACACGGTACGCGAAATACGTTCGATCGTGGCGCTGATGCTGCTAGTCAGACAAATGCTGCTGCTGCTGCGACTGATTTCGATGAGGAAATGTCGATATTGTGGCGACTTGTCTCTGTGGATTATTCGTCGTCGTCGTCATCGTTGTCGGCTGCGGCATTGTCGTCGTTCCCTCTATTCATGTTGTTGAGATTGTAGGTCTTCATTGAGACCACTATGAGAGACGGGTGTACGGTCGATTTATCTTTTTCTCCTTTCACGTACAGATAGACAGACAGACAGACACGTGGACGCGCGCATAGGACGCGCAAACGCAGCGGATTAGTTACTGATACGGCGGCTAAGAGACGCGACTGCTGTGGCGTCTGTTGTCAATCGCCTGTAGATAGAGATGGGGACAGACCGATCGCCGGCGTGTAATGTGTTGTATCCGTGTTTGTGATCGGTTGGTTGGTCGGGTGTTCTCAAGCAAAAGCGAGGGAGGCACTCGCGCACGTCTTCTGTGGTCGTTGTGCGTGTTGTTGTTCTTGGTATTGCTGCTGTTGTTGTTGTTATTGTTATTTTGTTGTTGTCTCTGCTGCTGCTGCTGCTGTTGTTGTTTTCTCTGCTGCTGCTGCTGCTGCTGCTGTTGTTGTTGTCTCTGCTGCTGCTGTTGTTGTCTCTGCTATTGTTGTTGTTGTTGTTGTTATTTTGTTGTTGTCTCTGCTGCTGATGTTGTTGTTTCTGCTGCTGCTGTTGTTGTTGTCTCTGCTGCTGCTGTTGTTGTTGTTGTCTCTGCTGCTGCTGTTGTTGTTGTCTCTGCTGCTGTTCTTGTTGTTGTTGTTGTGTTGCTGCGTTGGCCTTGTCCAGACCGGAGGCCCCGCGTCACCTCCCACTGATGAGCGGGGCGGGCGGCAATTCGGCGACTCGGTTTGCCGGAGTCTCTCCGCTTCCTTCACTACTGACTACTCAGAGTGTTGGACGGGTACGGCGCCAGCGTATTCAGTATTGCCTACCAATGGCTAACTCCGTTTTGTCTCTCTCTTTATCTATCTCTCTCTCTCTATCTCACTACGAAACAGACCCAGAAGAAAGATTGCAGTGGTCCGTATCGACATCGACATCGACAACGACGACGGCAGCGCGGACTACGTCGACGAGAAAGACACCGCGGTTTCGTCTACGAGCGATCTCGGACGCCGCTTTTGTTGTTTGTGTTTGGGCAGCTGGCTGGCTGGCTTTCTTTCTGTCTCATAGACGCGATCATTCATTTATTTATTCACGAATTTATTGCTGCTGGTGGTGGTGTTAGTTTTGCTGCTGCTGCTGCAACTGCAGTTGCTGTTGTGGTTGCTACTAATGCAGATATAACAACAGCCAGCAACCACCACTACAGGTTTTTGCAGACGATCGCCCTGGGCAACTGCGGTTTATATATATATATATATATTATATATATATATATATATATATATATATATATATATATATATATATATATATATATATATATATATATATATATATCACTTATTTTACGTCTACTGGTATACTACGACTGCCATGAGTTGAATGACTACGAGAATACTGCGGCTACTGCTAGGTATGTACTATGATTAAGTAAGACCGTGGTAGTAAGACAGACAGATGCTGACGCCGATGCTGACGATGGCTGATTGAGCTATGGCTTGAACAACGAGTGCGTCAGTCAATCGGTCGCGATCGGTCGGAAGCACGGACGCACGAGACGCTGTGTTTCTCGGCGGTGTCGACGGCTGCTACCGCTGCTGCTGCTGCTGCTGTTGCTGCTTACAAGATTAAGAAGCCGAGGACTTGATCGAGTGGAAGAGCTGAACTAAATGTCGGACGTCGAACGTCGACCGTCGTCGTCAGGCCAACGATCACTTCTACGAACCAGCTGCTTATGCGGCATGATATAGCATCATAACGACAGGTTTACTGTTGTTGTTTGTCATGTTGTCACCCGTCTTGTCGTCGTTGTTGTCGTTGATGTTGTTGTTGTCGTTGCTGATGTTGTTGTTGTTGTTGTTGTTGATGTTGTTGTTGATGTTATTGTTCTCGTTGTTGCTGTTGTTGTCGTTGTTGTCGTTGTTATTGTTGATCGTCGTCGTCGTTGTTGTTGCTGTAATGTTGTTACCACCTCGCGTCGTTGTTAATCGTGTTTGTTTGGACGTTCTATTTTGTAGTCCACCTAATCGTCCTTAAATGGAAACGACTGAAACAAGTGAGCATGAGCGGTCGGCTCACGCTTCCATCACAGTTGCTTGCCATGGTTCATATTTGGCTTTTCATATTTCATGCTGTGCAGTGCTGTGTAGTCAACTAGTGACGTCAACCAGCCGTCAACGCAGTCCATATCTTAACGATATCTGCGAACTGAAACGTCGCTCTTAATCTTTTCGTAATCTCTCCGTGCAAGTATGCATGAATACTGTATTAGAAATAGCAAGTTGTTTATTGTGGTGCACGGTGACCATATTTGCGTTCCCAATTTGTTCGTTCCTTAGCTTATATATATTATATATATATATATATATATATACGGTTGGCACATTACTGCAAAATCACTAGAAGCGGCTAGATTTAAAACTCGTCTCGTCCGAACTTGTCAACATCATTACTTAGAAGTACAGACGTTTTTAACACCAGCAACAACAATAACAACATTAATAACAGCAACACCAGCTGTAACAACGGCCGTGGGTGGGGCTGAATGATGGAGTCACTCCGTTGGTAACGCATCATTCGCATGATCCTGCCGTATGCGACTGCTGAGTGAAATGGGACCTTAGGAAGAGTAATATGACGAAATTACTCTTCAGCCGGAAAAAAATCGGAAAAACAACGGGTACTATTTGGCAGATCTTTTTGTCGGTGACCGGACGCCGACGTGATGCCATTTTGGACTGCCAAAACAGGGTGCCGTGTTCATAGAATAGCGCGTTCAGACACATTCCTCGCGGCGATGGTATTGCAGACCTTCGTTAGGGCACAGAGAAGAGGCGCGGTCAAAGCACTGGCAAGAGTTCGGCGAGCCTGAGAAGATGGGCGGGCGCTTATGCTATCCAGACCTCCAGTTACTCCCTTGCAAAAGCTTCAGCTGGAACGTAACCTCGTCAGGGGTGCATGCCGAGGTAAAGATGCCTCCGGGCAGGTTTATATTTCTAAGACTGTCTTCAGGTGGGCGAGAGGGTCGAGCCCGGTGGCGTGGTGGGTGCATGCGTCTGCGCCTCGCGACCGGAGGAGACACATAGGTGCAGCGCGGGTTCGAGCCCCACCGTTGCACATTTGTATTTATGGGGTCCGTCTATAAGGCAATGTCCCGTAGACGTTAAATCTTGGCTGAGAGGCAGCCCCGAAAGGATTTTTTTTAGGTGGGCGAGAGAACGCTTGTCGAGCATCTATCTGCACGAGTGCTCTAGCTGCGTCGGATGACACCAGCTTAACGCCTGAAGACAACATCGTTGCGGTACCGGTCACGATTAGTTTTTTTTATTTGCACAGTCCTTCTGTCGTAGTTTAGCGAAAGATCCGAAGAAACAATGCAGTAGTTGTGGTAGGGTTTGAGGATAATGGAAATCTCTGGCTGCATACTGCGAATTGCTACTGCCATAGTTGCTATTTCTGCTACGAGCTATGATTACTTCGACAAAAACAACAACAACAACATTTTTTACGGCTGCTGCTTGTTACTGTTGTTCTATATATTTTCGTCGGCCAGTCATTGCGCAAAAGAAATACCTTTATCGGTCATTACAATAGATAGTCAAACGTATTGCATCGTCTTTTTTAAAGTATATATGTATGCATCGCTTCGATTTTATTCATTATATATATATATATATATATATAGATATATATAATATGAGATATATAATAATGTATATATATATGTCGTTCGTAATAACGTTTGTCAGCTTCCTGTCGGTCATCTAAAAAAAATATACGTAGATACGTCAATGTAGGTTTGTCAGTTCAGTCAACTTAATGTTAGTCCATTTTCAAAATGTCGGGTGTAGGATCGTATTACGTTGTCGTCAGCATTTATGCCACACACACACACATTATAATATATATATATATATAGTTTATGTATATATATATAAATATATATATTTATTGGGTCTGAGGGGCGCGAGTATGAGGCGATGCCTGGTATGAACCGTCATCTTCTGCCCGCACGCCACATCGGTGTGGCGTTGTCTCGTAGTCGAAGACGAAGATGATGTTTCGTTGCCTCGGGCTTCAAGCCGCCGTCCAGGCCTGTGGGTCTGTGGTGGTGGTGGTGGTGAATCTATCTGGGTATTTAATGCTGCGATCTGAATTCGGCGCAACGGACCGACGCCGACGAATACTGTGGCCATTTTGTTGCTTCTGCTGCTGTTATTGATGCTGCCGTACTCGTTTCTACGGTGCTGCTGTTGTTGTTGTTGTTGTTGTTGTTGGTGATGTTTTTTTTCGTGCTGCTTCGCTTGCTTTTGCGTTTGCTGTTGCCGTTGTTGCTGCTGCTATCGACGTTATTTCTGTTTTCTTTCTGTCGTTTTCGCTTCGTTTTCCTGCACGCGCGCTACGAATTGCACGCTGCCAGGGTCCGTTCGTCAGTCAGTAAGTAGTCACAATTGGCGAAACCGGGAACGCGTTTTCCCCCCTTCAGCAATCCAGCCAGCCATCGTGGTTGTCGACGCCGGTTGTTGTATGTACTTGTGCAATGATGCGCGGCCCGATGGCCTGTTGTTGTCGTTGTCGTTGTTGTTGTTGTTGTGGGTTCCATTACTTTAATTGTTGTTGCCATTGCGGCGTATGTTGTTGTTGTTGTTGCTGTTCTTACTGTCGGTGTCATTGCTATGACTGTCATTGAGAGGGAAAGAGATAGAAATAACATTATATATATATATATATATATATATATATGTAGTGCAGAGAGTGAACGCTCCGAACCGAAGCTAATTGGCATCACAATGTTTTTATCTTTTCCTCACTCCCCGTCTCGCCTCTCTCTATCTCTCCTTTGTTCAAATTCTCGATCCTGTTTTCTTTTTCTCCCCTTCCCGCTTATTTCTCGTCGCTTTTTCTTTCTCTTGCCGCGTCGACCTCACACATCGTGGTACTTTCGCGAGGCACTTTAAGACACGCGTCCACATGCGGAGTGTCCTGACGCAGATGTTGGTCATCATGGTGGCATTGATAAGTATGCGCTAGTCACGTCATGAGTGGCGTTGGTTCGATTCCTGTTGTTCATTATTGAATTTTGTCTTTGAGTCCTCAATCCTGATTGCGACTCCCCTTAGAAAGAAGGGCAGCGATAGTCGGCCATTACTAAATTCGAACATACGCGCTGTCCCGCCATCTTCAAAGGGGTACTTTCCCTTGTGCTACCACCAGCACTTCTGCAGCTATGTTACTCCTTCTTCTTCTTCTTCTCTGAGTCCACTGAGTACTACTAATCATATAAGTCGCTGTCACGAGCGGTCTTGCGTGACGTCGCTTTTGCATTCATTGTTGTCGTTAGTTTGTTGTTGAGTTGTTGTTGATGAAGTTTATTGCTGCTGAAGTTGTTGTTGGAGTTGTTATTGCTGCTAAAGTTGTTGTAGTTATTGCTGCTTCTGGTGCTGCTACCACTGTTCATCTTACGGTTGCTATTGTTGTTGAACAGCATTTGCTCCTATGGCAGTTGTTGTTCACGTTGTTCTTTTTTGTTGAGGGTTGTAATTGGTGGTTAAGCTGTTGCTGTTGTTATTGTCGTTGGTTAGGTTGTTGTTATTGTTGGTGTTGTCACAGTACCGCCGTTGTCCTTATTTGTTGTGGTTGTGATTGATGTTGTGGTTGTGGTTGTTGTTGTTGTTGCGGTTGTTGTTGTTGTTAGATTGTGAATCGTATTTCGATTCCGTGCAGCAACCAGTATGCAGGTTTACGAGCTGATTAGACGGCGAATTCGCGCGAGCTATCCGTGCAAATTGACGTGCGGTTCCGATTCGTATTGTTTCGCTGTATATGCACAGTGATTCGCAGGTCGTTCGTTCCCAGGCCCTGATCTCTATCAGTTGCTATTAAATGCGATACGCTTTACTACTATAAACAATGTATCATACATATGTACTCGTAATCTAATCGATATATATATATATATATATGACGCACATTGTTTGACGAATCTATTTGCTGAACGTCTGCGCTTTTGTTTGGATGCGCGTCGCAGTAATCTATAGGACGGATTCAACGTCTACTGGAATTCGTCAGTCGGATGCTATATTTATTTGGCGGAAGTTGTTTCCCCTGTGAATATCAACCAACCGTTCAGCCAATCGTTTTCCATGGCCCGCTTTAACTAGGAAGAATCAAGGAGCACCAGCCAAGTTATATCTATATCTATATATATATATATATATATGGTCGAGTTATTTTGCGCGCGTGCAACCGTGTGGCTTGATGCAGCGAACAGATTTGTCAAACGGTTTTGATCAACTTTATCGGATAGTTACGTCTCAGGAAAACTGGCACAACATGAGTGAGAAGGCATCATACGACGTGTCTGAAACAAGATTGAACGATTAGTAGTAGTAGTAGTAGTGGTACTAGTAGTAAGTTTCATGTACATCGTTTCTAGTCGTCATGAAACACGGCCGCGATCTGTGGATAGTTTAGCTCTCTCGAGTCGACCAGCCGGAGCCATCAACGTTGGCGAACCGAATCGACACGGCCGAAGTAGCTGTCGCAGTTTCTCGCTTAGAAGACGACGCGAGACGCATTCAAGGTATGATGAACAGAACAGAAGACAGCGAGCGATCAGTCCGACATAATCGCCTGTCAAAGTTGCGAACCCTTTGTTCAAACCTACACAGAGCCCACGGCCCATGGCACGTTCGACTGACTGACTGACGGACCGCTGTCAACCGCTCTCAACCGCTGTTCTCCTCGTATTCGAAAGCAGAACATATCCCTAACGAATTTTGTCAATCATGTCGGTTGTCCGGGGGGTGAACGTACGTATGAATGTGTGTATGTGTTTGTGAAGTGGGTAATAGGACGCACAGCTTCTGCTTGTGCTTTCTGCTTTGCGGCGGCGGCGGCTAACCGGACGAGCAGAACAAGTACAGTAGAGTCTAGAAAGCGTGCAACGAGCGATTAGGTAGGCACTTACGAGTTGAGTTTACTTTTTCGATAGCAGATGCTCCCTCGATACGGTGCATTCTCCCACTCCCGCCCTCTCTCTTGTCCCCCTCCCTCTCTCCCTCTTCTTCCCCCCGCTCTCTCCCTCACTCTATCTCTCTCTCCCTCTCTCGCTTTTCCCTCTTGTGATTCTCTCCATATATCTATCTCTATGTTGCTCTGTCTGAGCTGCTCTCTTTGTCTCTCGTACAAGCGTGTACCGCATCCGCTAACACATCCTCTGGTGCAGCACAGTCTATTTCCATGTCTACACTGCACAGTGTATAACGGCGAGTGTATAGCGGACATAATCTAAGAATGAAGATAGGGTGAATATATATATACACATACATATTAATATTTATATATATATATATATATATATATATATATGAATATATATATATATATATATGTCTGAATAAGAGAAAGTAAAAACCAAAGCAAGGAGAAATCACGTAGTTCGTAGAGAAGCTCGGACTGGCTTGAGCGAGAGAGCAACTTGCAGGCGAGCTTTTTGACAGAACAACAACAACAACAACAACAACGAACTACACTAGGAGGACCGAGCAAAGGTGGGACGGAGAGAGAGAGAGAGATACTGACTCACCTAGACGGATGGATAGACGCACACACACACAGAGATAGATTGAGCAAAGCGTTTTGAAGTGTTTGAAGCAAGCCCGCCGCCAGTCGGCGGCGGTGAAATTCGTGCTCTGCAACTCCTACTGAATTACTACTTTAAAAAATTATTGCTACAACTACTACTACTACTACGACGACGACGACTATTACAACTACTACTCGAGCGTCTACTATCGACGGGAGCGCCAGCTGTAGATCGTATCGCTAACGAACTTCGCCAAATCCATTCTTGGGATTTGCAGCAGCGGTGGGAATGGTGGCGGTGGGTTGTGCACGCACTGCGATAGTGTTGTATCGGTGGTGGTACATCTCTTTGTGTGTGCGGTGGGTGCACATCCTCTCTGCTGCTGCACACCCAACTGTCGCTGCTTCGCCGTGATGTGATGTGATCTACCAAGCTTAAGCGAGCTGTCATCATTAGCATCATCGCCACCACCACAATCACCATCATCGTAATCATCAACGTCATTCATTCGTCCTTCACTCGGGTCGAGCCCCGAGTTGTTTGACCATGAGGCCACCCCTTCTGCAACTTCGTTTTTACTCAACTCCATCATCTCCACACGCGGCATCCTTTACACCCCATCCCACCCCACATTCACCCCACCCTATCCCTCGACATTCACCCCACCCTGTCCTACAGCACCTCACAACACTTCCGACTTCAGCACATATCTTTCGCCGTTACGATATATCGTTCTGTTTCGTCGTCTACTGCACTCCGCTTCCAGTTCAGCATAACTCAGCTTCAAGAATCATGTATTGTTACGAGCCGACAGACAACGTTTTATGGCCGTTGTCATGGAATTGAGCTGCTAGACCTAATTCTTTTCACTAATGCTCCCATGTTTGATAGTATGTTTCAAATGAAATACAAAGTGATCAAGTACAAGTGCCGCTTAAAGAAGAGGACAATATTGTTCTGCGCTAATATAGTGGTCGACCGATACAACAAATCGCCGTGCACATATATAATAATAATAATAATAATAATAATAATGTGGTCATGTCACACCTATTCTCTGGTACGAGGGTAAAGCGCAAGTGCCAATCCAAGTGACTGGACTTCACGGGATCATTACTTTGACATGCAAACTTGACGTTTTTGTCAGGATTGATTGTCACAAACGTGGCCTTCTTGCTTCTCCGCCAGTAGTTCTGACAGAAACCCCAGCATAGTATGCAATTACGTAGCCACGCTATTTGCTAAAAAGTTATAAAGTTGTAAAGTTACTATTATCATAAGTAGGTACCGTTGTTGTCGTTGTTGTTGTTGTTAATATGATCGTTTAAGCCAGGTTTATCATGTTCTGCTCGCTTCCTGTCAATTCGTGGCGCCTATGATAGAAGCAGAAGCCACTTTCCCCCTACAGACCAGGGCCAAGGACATCATCATCATCTGTCGCAAAAATATGGCTTCGCGTCGATCGCCCGCGACGTCTGATATACGTTTTTCAATATCCTTCAGAATGTTTGCTGTATCTGTGCTGATGGGGCCGAATGTCTCCAATGTAATGGGTACGAAGTATTATGGTAGC
Organism: Dermanyssus gallinae; assembly: GCA_003439945.1. Lineage (NCBI taxonomy): Eukaryota > Metazoa > Arthropoda > Arachnida > Mesostigmata > Dermanyssidae > Dermanyssus > Dermanyssus gallinae. The sequence continues at coordinate 1,356 of QVRM01001137.1, read as the reverse complement.
TTCTTAATAGCTCGTCATACTTCTTTCAGTTTTTCAGAGTCCGCGCGTTCTGCAACTCATCCAGATTCAACTGCGCTGTGGCGTAGATATGACAAGGTTGCCGCGTATTAAACGTTTACATCTTATACAAGGCTTTTTCGTGTGACTCTAGCAGGCTTTTTCGTGTGAAGTCGCAGCTCACTACTGCTGTAAGAATAATAATAATAATAACAACAACAACAACAATTATTATTATTATTTAGGCTAGCGTGCCAAGAGTTAAGTTATTACATCGGCACTTTGTTGTACGCAAGTCAATGACAGGTCAGGAAAATTATGAAGCCGAAAGTGGTGAGATTCGAGATCAGAATATGATTTTCAGTGACGAACGGGGGGCGAACGTTCATGTCACAGGCAACGGCAGCCGCTGAGGACCGTTTCGTATCTGTGGTGTTCATGTCAGTCCGCCCAACGCCCGGGAATGATTCCTTCTTCTTTAGCGTGGCGGGTCGTCGTCGTCGTTGTTGTTATCGCTACTGTTGTTGTTATTATTGTTGTCGTTGTTGGTATTGTTATTGTTGTTGGTACTGTCGTGGTTGTTGTTGATATTCCTTTAGTTGATGTTGATGTTGTTGTTCGATTCGGTTGCGGTACGGTGCAGTTTAGACAGTTGTTGTGTCTTCAGCCTGCGGCCGACGTCTCTGTGCATCCGAAATAGCCCACTTCCGTTGTTGATGATGATGATGATGATGATGTTGTTGTTGTTGTTGTTGCTGTTATTTTTGTCGCCGCGACCGCCGCTTCTTTATCCCTCGGCGTGGTCTGGGTCCTCACCGGTCATCATGTCGTCGGTGATTTTTATGTTTTGTGTCTATCGAAGTTAGCTTCGAAGATGCAGATAATGTCTGCAGATTGCTGCAGGACGCAGCTGATCGCTGCTGTTGTTGTTGTTGTTGTTGCTGCTGTTGTTAACAATTGTTGTTGTTGTTGTTGCTACTGCTGCGGTCCTCCATGCCGTTGACGACGTTGTTTACCTCGAATGGCATTGTACTATTAGTTCGCTATTGCTACTACTACTACTAATATTACTAACCTTATTCCAACAATAATAACAATAATAATAGTACTAATCAGCATCTAAGGTCCAGCATTATAATTAGCAGAACGACGAGCCATGCAGACGCAGCATATAGCCAGCCGGCCAACCGGCCGACCCGCGGAGTGGTCGTTCCCTCGTGAGATGATAGCCCCGCCCCGTGAGAGCCACACTGAGTAGCAAAGCAAGCAACCAAGCAACCAGTGGAAGTACTGGGCATACTGTTGTTGCTGCTGCTGCTGCTGCTTTAGCTGCTGTTCCATGATGTTGTTGTTGTAATA
>QVRM01001136.1:0-92548 GCA_003439945.1 Dermanyssus gallinae | reverse complement strand
TTCTGCGATACTACCGGTCCAGAAGAGAAGCGAAGACCTTGGTTTAGTGAGCGGTGTAGGATAGCTAAGCAGGCCAATAGGTTAACGCGGGAATACGTAAAAATCGTTCCGGTTATGCGGCCGTTGGCCTCGTTGGTTAAACGGTTGGTTAAGGCATCTTATAAAGAAGAAAAGCAAAGGTACTGGGAAAAGAAAGAATGGGCAGCAATAAGGGAGGCTGAAGTACGGCCATATACATGGCTGAGGCGAAAGGGGAGGAGGCAATGTTCAGTAGAGACGGGCAGGCTAGTCGAACATTTTGCGAGGATTTTGGCCGGGTCGGATACAACCCCGAAAACGGTGGTAGAATATGAAGGCCCCTGGGATCAAACGACAGATGAAGCTAGAATTTGGATAGTGAGGGCAATCACTCTTAGGGAAGTAATGGAAACAATCGACAGAGCACCACGGGGGGAAAACGCACGGAAATGATTTGATAAGGAATGAACACATGAAAGATACCTTAGTTCTCGCGCCATGCTGGCAAGCTCTATTCAATGAATGCTTAAACACTGGGGAAATTCCACAGGCCTGGAGGGAAGCGACATTAATTGTCATTCCCAAAGGAAAGGGTATAGAAACGGAACCAGAGGCTTGGAGGGGAATAGCAATAAAGAGCTGCCCATACAAGATATTTTCAGGAATAATAGCTAGGAGATTGGAGTCTTTTTTAGAGGAAAGGGGGGTAATACCAGAGGAACAGCATGGATTTAGGCAGGGAAGGTCAACTCACTCAGCAATTGAAGGGCTGCTCGGAGCAATCTGGGATACTCTGTCCAGGCCGAAGAATTACCTATATGCTGTGTTCGTAGATTTAAAAGCGGCGTTTGACATAGCGCCAAGGGATAAGATAGTTAAAGAGCTAGCTAAAATGGGAGTGCCGGGAGCAATGCTGAGGTTGCTCATCAGCATCTTAAAACAAAACACGGTGCTGATTGACAACGGGGTTGGCATTGCGGGGGAGGTAATTCAAACCACAGGTGTCGCACAGGGCGATGGACTGAGTCCACTACTGTTTTCCGTTCTTCTGGGTGGGCTCCCCGAACGGATAAGGACAGGCTGGACTCGAGAGTGGGCCAAGATTTTAATGTACGCAGATGATGTAGTAATCTTTAGTTGTAGCCTTTTCAGAGTGAAGCAAGCAATGGATCGGCTAGTTACATTCATGGATCAAATGGGCTTAAAGGTTAATTGGGAAAAGACAGTAGCCATGAAATTCCGAAGGGGCGGCCGTCTGGCCAGGGATGACGTACTTCAAATCAGGGGAAAGGAATTAAAATTTGTAAATAAATTCACATACCTAGGGCTCACCTTAACAACAAGGGGCAGTAGTTTTCGATCACACATCCAGGAGAGGGTTAGGAAGGCCACTATCGCAGCCGCGGCAATTAATGTCCACATAAGCTCTCGGTCGATGCAGCAGTAGCCCTTTTTGGCATACAGATAGCGCCCATCGCCACATATGGCATTTCACTAATATGGGATAAGGTGGGAGTAGACGAATTGCGTTTAATTGGTGGGGTAAGGTTCTTTTTTCTAAAGAGGGTTTTTGCGCTTTCAAATACATGCAGAAATAGGGTTGTCCACGTGTTGGAAGGTGGCCCACTGCTGACAGAGGAGCTACAAAAACGATGGAATCTGAAGAAGACGTGCGCCTTTGACGTTTATATGCGAAATTGGCGAACCAAAATTAGCGAGGTAGACATAGGAATTTATGGGACAGCAGCAATGAGAAGCACTGGGTGGAGGGCTAGCGGGGTGAAAGATCGCCATTTAACAACGGCATTTGCAGCCCACGGATTTCATTACGTTCTATGTAACAAGGAGGGCTTCCATGAACCACAAGACGAATGTCGATGCAAAGAATGCTGGAGTAAATGTGATAAATACCACGCCGCGGTTTGTCCGGCGGTTCGGTCCATAGCAGAACTGGCAAAACGCTAGACCGATTGTTGTGTGGAAAACTGTGATGTAACATAAATACACTTACCCAGCCCGGGTGTTAATAAATAAATAAATAAAATATTCCTGACATTTGATCCCTTTGATCGAATATTAGCTGTAGTATTAACTATCCTTCACAAACAAGAGCTGTGTTGTTAGCATGTTATTGTTGCTAATATTTTGCAACACTGTTTTTTCACACTTTTTTATTTTTTGTATGAACCGATCTTGAGATTGCAATGAAATGAACACTATACTCATGTTTCGTCATGTACATCATGCGCTTAAAATTTCAAGCCATTCAAATAAACCAAGCCGAAATTATCGCAAAAACATGAGTTGCTAATTTTTTGCAACACACTTTAAGTAACTGGGCATCACAATTCCGAGCGCACTACCCACTAACCCCCCCCCCCCCCCCCCGGAACCCCCTCCTGGTTCGGAATTGTGAATCATTACCTCGAGACACCAGGAAAGAGGAGCCTCACGCTTCAACCCTCTCCTTAGACTGTAGGTGCATCCCGAGCAGGTACGTCTTGCTGGATTAAATCAGGGGGGCTCCGGACGACGAATCGCGCCCGGCGATAATTCTCCAGCAGGATATTTTCGCGCATGAGCTCGTCGAGGTATTTAAGGCCCGCACCCCAGTTAGTCGTGGAGTCGACCATGTGCGTGACGATGCCTGTAGGGTGAACGGCGATCTATCGCAATACGCAGACAACGCATTGGTGATCTCTCTTGGTACACAAAAGCCACAGTCCCTTTATTTTGGAACAGCCCTGATAATTTTGAATCGAATGTTTGCCCTGCCGCATCTTATGGCATTCAAGTAATCCGGTGTACCTGAAATCAACGCTAGGTGCTCACTCCCCATACAGCAATCGCCTCGTTATTTATCTTGGGAAATTATTGCTTGCTGAATAACATTGTCCAAAAACAAAATTTCAATCAGTGACAGAACAGTATCACTAGCGGATCGATGTGATGTCCACAGTTTAGGTCGTGAGTCCCGTGGGTGTCGTGTACGCTAACTATAATCGGATTGAAATGTCGTCGCCTTGAAATGATCCGTGGACGAGAAACTGTTGCAGTAGAGCTCTACATTAGATTTAAATTTGGATAGAAAAATGTTTACTCACGCTGATAACGGGCGATATAAGTGTTTAGCACCGCACATTCCGTAAAAAGCAATAACATATTTTTGTGGAGAATTTCACAAATAACACGATATAGGTAAACAATGGATGCACTTATGGCGTTTTGCGCTAATTCAAAATACTAAATATGTTTCAGATAACTAATTTGTGTGGCTCCCTTGCTAATAAAGCGCTTTTGAACTAGTACAAAATGAGTAACCATCTGTGCGCCGGTGCCTTGCCATGAAGGAAGGTCCAAGAGTTGTTTGCCCAGAGCTCAGGCTTCTTGCATTGGACGTTCTCGTGTAATGTTATTAAAATTTCGCGGTAGTATTCCTTAGTGGCCGTAGAGACCAGTGGCCCAGATCCGTCGAATATGATTATCTATAGTCAAAAAAAACAGTCAAGCGAACCGTGGTGTTGGATCTGCTCTGCCTAATTTTTTCAATCGACTCTTTTCTTGGAAGCACCAGTGGAAGAATCGGGCTTTGGCCTCCATGTCGTAACCACATACCCATCGCTCTCAAGGAAAGTAACAGTGATCATAACAATTGCGGCGGGTTTGCAGAAGCTTTTGAACAAAGCGCGCAGAGGACTCCTCAGGTCAAGCTATCCACCAAAAACGCCACCGCCCTGTCACACCTAAACATCGATGGACGGCCGAGATTGACCGCCTTAGGAGAGACTGCATCAAGGCGCGACACCATCTCACTAAGGCGTCAACGGAGCATCGAGGAGGAGTGGGACGGCCTGGAGGAAGGTGCGCCAGGCGCCAATCTCCGGAAGCTTATACCAAACATCAAAGGATGGTCAAATCGGCTCGGGGGAGAACTAACCTTCCACATCACTCGGGTCCTCACGGAACACAGGGACTTCTAGTCCTACCTGTTCAATATTGGAAAGGCTCTCAGCCCCACGTGCGTCCACTGCGGCGATGGACTTAAAAAACACCCCAGAAGACACGATTCTGAGGTGTCCAGCATGGACAGAGCAACGTGTCTCCGCTACGTTTTTAACAGAACCAACACCGGACAGCCCAACATCTGCAACCTAATACGGAAGTCTTTGTCTCAGTAGCAAAAATTACAAACATTTTCAAGATTATGCTCACGGCAAAATCAATGGCAAACCGCGGTCATTATACGCACCCGTCAGGTCTCCTGGAAGGCTAGCCACGAGTAGACGGACCCACACCTCTCCCGATTGTTTTAAGTATTTGCACATGCAATTCTCAGTCGGTTGGCAGGATGGGGAGATGACTGGTTTCTAGTGGGTTAGGGTCTAACACTATCGGCCCACTTTTGCGGACAAGTTTCCTACAGTGGTCTCCGTGTGTGCAAACCGCATTTCCACTTACTTCTCTACACAAATGGCCTAATTTTTCAAGGCCCCGGTCAACAAAAGTGGAGATCTACCTCGGCCATCTTCTCTTTATATTGACAAATAAAAGGTGGACATTTTGGACAGGCTGAATTGGCGTTGTAGATTGTCGGCTATATCGACGAATAGCAGTGTTTCGGCAAGCATGTAGACAAAGCGTTTTTTGGGTGGTCGTGTGTAGGCCCTGGGCCTTCTTGAAAAATGCAGATTCGAGCCTCTGCAGTTACATTGCACTGCGCTTATCCCAGATAAGAGTTGCATATCGTATGAGGTCATTGGTCTTGCGGTATATCATCTACAACTCTTCACCTACAAGTTCCAGAGTGTAAAATCATTTGCGCCTGTGTCCGTTTGATTCCTTTGTAAGTAGTCAATGAAGATGACTCCTTGGGAATGATCGCAGGCGTTACTTTCGTGGGCTTTCCAAAGCGCATTCACAATAATCTATCCACTGATCTGACTTCTCTTTTGACTCGGATATTCAATGGGGCTCGGGTGGATCCAAGTTTCGTTCACAGTCACAAATCGACCAAAGTTATTCTTCTATGCCTTGTTTAGGAGTGGCAGCACTATTATGAAGTGGTGTTATACTGACGGGGTCGGACACCCACTCTCAAAATATGCGACTGAGCTGTTCTATAGAAAAACTGAATTTTCTGAACAGAAACTGAAACATATTGGCTTGTTTGAACGATGCTGCTTTGCCTAAAGTTTATCTATTCAGAAATTCTGGGGACTTTTGAACCAAGCTGATGGTTGTTCGATTCATGGATGCCAAGCATTTAAGACTTAACGGCGAAAACGTCAGAAGTTAGTTCATACATGCTGTTAAAATTGTATATTGCTTTTCAAACGTATCACTTATGTAACCTTCAAAATAGCATTATTTTTTATTAGGTTAAAATAAATGCTTGTAGGAGCGACTGTCAGTTATTACGAACATTCTGCAGCCATTGCAAATATTTTGTTGCACGCGTTTAAACATTAGATCAGTATGCCTTCAAGTATATCAATGATCTGCGCAAATGTGGTTCCCACACTGACGAACAATAAATCAATTCTAAGAACACTAGATTACTAAACATACGGTCAAGTTATTAAACGGCAGAACGCCAAATAATTTTTCCGATAGGTGCATATACGGTTGTCTCAATAACTTCTGAATGCGCTTACTAAAATCGGGATCGGTTGAGACCAATATACTTGTCTTAAATAAACGACGGAAGTTCGATTCGGGCCCAGTTCTAGTCTAACTATGCAGTGATACGATCTAGTACATGCAGTTGATGAGAGAAGAAGAGTAACGTTGGCTTTTTTTAGCTCTCGTCTGGCGCAGGATTCAAACGGTGTAAAACGTGCATGAAATCGCTACGTTCAAGCCACGTTGATGACTACGCTGCTCAGGGACGCTATGGACGCTGCTCAGACGGCCAGGACCACATGACCACTTCTTGCAGCGCAGGTCTGTGAGCGACGACGATAGATTAACGAGTTCAAGTTAACGTACAGACCCTCCTAAGCGTCTTCACTCTTCAGAGATTGCATAGATCAGTAGATAGTCAAATAGATGGGCAGATAGATAAATGTGCGTCTAACTCTCACGATCGATGTCAATGAGCTATCAATAAGAAAATATGCCGCCTATGGAGAGACAGGTTTTATGGTTATCATGATCTCGATAGTCACAGATGTAAGCATACAGACATACACGCGAATACATGTGTGCACACGCGCACCAGCACTCAGAGCATTGACTCGCGATGATTCTGAAACTGGCGGCGGGAGCGGTATCAGCAGCCACAACAACAGCAACAACAACACTGTAGCTGCAATCGAGACCTCTACATTATGATAATAATGGCGGACGGGCTATAGAGTGGTGTTGGTGAGACGGGGCCATGCAAATATTGCTGGCGGCGGCGGCGAGAGCGATAAATCGAGAGCCAACGAAACCTCAAATTCGATGGGGCTGACAAGGGCAAGGGCGAGGAACATAGTAATCACATCTACCATCTCCTAGCTAACTCTGGTGCTAATAGTGATGGCTGATTAAATAGATCTTGCTGATAACATTATTAAGGCGTCATCGCATTGATATCTTTGCAGTCCCCTCACTTGTCCTTGGTCTCTGTATAAAAGGCAAAAGTTGCGCTTCGAAGACCATACAGTTGCGTTTCGGTGATCTCGCAGTGCAAGTTCCGACGGTTAGCTCGTTCTGCGCAAGCTTTGTGGTGTTGTTCCAGAGAAAGTTCAGTTGCTGTTGTTGTCGATTAATCTCTGCAGAGAAGTTTGTACGTAAATACAGTAGTAGCAGCAGCAACAGTCAACGACGTTGACTCGCCAGTAATTCACCTAGCCCAATTCCAACGGAGTAGTTAGGTGAGTAAATATATATTTATTTCTTATATTTATTTTTTTATAATAATAAACTTACTTAGTTTGCACTAATACTACAAACGGGTAATCGACGGGAAACTGCGCTGTCTGCCGTACATTCGTTTGAGTATCTCGTTTGAGATTAAAATGGGATACTCAAACAGGTGAGTATCCCGAATTAATCTCATTTCAACATTGGCCTTTCAACACTGTACACATCGGCTGTACAATGTTGAAATGGCAAACTACTTTTCAATTGTCACTGTCAATACCTTCTAGCGTATTCTTGGTCGACTATAGTGCAACGTTGCGAGATGCAGTCGTTGTGTTTTTTGAAATGTGAGCCAAGAACTACCTTAACCCGTCTAACCGCGCTCTTTGTTGCTGTGTTCGTTCGATGTCATGATGCTGACGGCAGAGACATCTTTCTGTGGTGTAGGTTGCTCTGCTGGCCCTGTTCCCGTTATCTACCATGTCGCCACGAAACAGCTTCTCCTGCAGGCGCCCGACTACAATGCGCCACCCTGCTGCCATACTGCAATCGCTATGGCTTCTCGCGTTGGCGTTCGTAAGCGTGAGCGCGAACGCCACCATCAACGACGACCACTTCCACTGGAACTACGTGCCGCATCCCTACGAGAACAGTGAGTTGTCGCAACGTTGCTTAGGACAACATGCGCCCGGGAACAGTGTTATTTGTGGTTTTTATCGCAAAATTATAAATGGGCAGGAAAGGTATTTTCATCAGCACGAATAGGGCGTGAAACCACTAAAGTGAGCTTTCGAAAACCGGCCCAACCTTCTGTAAGCCTGTAGCAGGTAGCAAGCAAGGTGAAGGGGAAAATGTCTGCTGTAGTATTTTTGAGCGCTTTGATACCTGGGCGCTCTGTTGTTGTTATTGTTGTCCTCATCAGCGCAATCTCAGCCCAGCAAATGGCAAATGAGCTTTACACAGTTGTTCTATGGTCTGCTTGTTAGCTGCCTTTAGCTATTAACTAGAATGTATAACAAGCTCGTTGACTGAATGGAAGAATTGGCCAAAGAGTCTAACCGATCCACACTTAACGTGTCTTTTCATAACTCTCTGTGTTCTTTGTAGGTATTTTGGCTTTTCACTGGCCGCTAATGGCAGCCTTCGTGATTATGCTGAGCTTCTTCTCGATGTGCTGCTTGGTATACCAATGCTATCTCAAGAGTTGTCGCGAAGAGGCATCTGACATGCGTCATCTCACGAGAGCCTCTCCTACGCCCAGCGAAAGCTCGAGCATAAACATTGAATGATGTAGTGATCTAGCGGAGGGCGGAGGGCGATGGCGGAGAAGGCAGCGTCCGCAGACGCACTGTATTGCGGTGTCGTCCTGTCGGCTACATTCGGACCGCGTACCGCTCGAAGACGGGCGCACCCCGTCAGGGAACGGTGTGTCCCCAGCTCCGCGCCGAACTCCGCATCTCTCGAGGCGTGTTCACCAACCCATCGCACTCGCTCGAAGGTCTGGACGGGTTCAGCCACCTGTGGCTCGTATTCTGGTTTCACCTCAATTCGGACGACTCGACGCCGAAGGCCAAGGTGCGCCCGCCACGTCTACAGGGCCAGGCTACGGGCGTCTTCTCGACCCGATCACCTCACCGACCCAATCCCATCGGGCTTACACTTGCGCGGCTGGAACGCGTCGTAGACGACACGCTAATCCTGGCCGGCGTCGATCTCGTCGACGGGACGCCGGTGCTTGACGTCAAGCCGTACATCCGGGCGTATGACGCTCCGACGACGTGTGTGGCCGATCCAAGCGGCGAACGCTCCAACGACGAAACGTCCGTATCGCCGTGGCTAGCCGACGTCGACGGAAGCCCGCTGCTGCACGGCGTCGTCTATACGCCACATGCCCAGAACGAACCTAAGCGATTTCACAGCAAATGCCGCTCGGACATGTGTCCCCGATGCTTGAAGTTCATCGACGAAGACGCTTTGCTGCCAGCCATCGATGAGCTTCTCCGGTCGGATCTACGATCGGTGTACCGAAAGACGAAGTGCTCCGACCACATTCAGTTTCTGTACGTGGATAATGTCAAGCTTAGTGTGTGGTACGATTCCTGGGGATCGGCACACGTTCTCGAGGTGGGATTTCGACACGACAGAGATGACAGGGAACGAGAGCTTGAAACAAAACCCGTATCTGAGCATATAGCATAAACATGTAACTTAGGCTGTATAAACTAATTATAGATTAAGAAAAATAACAAAGAAAGTTTGTGTACAGGGTAGTAGGTCAGGCCTTCGAGAACGAGCAATAAATGGTTGTGTTTTTGTTGAGATGTTTTCCGTATGTTGTTTATGTTTAAACGACTAATCAGAGTCCGTGTTGATTAAAAGCAAATAAAAACAAAATTACAAAATACATCACCAAAATTGTCTTAATGCATTATGCTTTACAGCATTTGTTGACTTAAAACCATTGTGTATGCGCCATGTTTTTAGCATTATTTGTAAAGAGTATAAAAAGGTTCTCTGGTACTATATGGAAACACCCTGGCAGGTGAGTTGTCTCAACCTTTAAAGCTGAGTCATGTAACGCCTTTTTGAGGCACTGCCTGTCGACGCGGTAGAGTTGAACAAACCCAAACATTCCCATCGAAACTCCTTACCACAATTCTTCGATTTTAATATTGAAAGATCTCGCACTTCGGGCGATTGAACTAGGGATCTCGCCACTACTTAAGCTGTTGTCCGTTTATGAGACTAGCTGATTCTAGTATTGGGTGTGCATAGGTATGGGGCTGCTTGTACAAAGAAGGTGGCTCTGTTCCCAATATACGCTCAGATTGAATCAAATATCTCTCTTTCGCGAGCAGTTCAATACGATTCCAGGCTTGAGGGGTGGGGAGGAATCCGAATGTAGTGAGTTTGTGGGTCCCACACTAGTCGCCGTTCGCTGCCGGCGACGCATGCGTATCATGCATTCCCGAAACCTCCCATATGCCTAGGTTACTGAGGCTGATAAGATACCAACGTTTTTTTTAAATTTCAAAATCAATAGTTTGCTGCTGTCAAATAACCTAATAAATAAACTTCGTATTATAACGGTCGAATATTTGCAACAGACAAACTAAGGCTTTCGTCAAGGAAGCTCAGATACGTCACCAATTACAAGTAACTGGGCATCACAATCCAAGCGCACTACCCACTAACCCCCCCCCCTCCCGGAACCCCCTCCTGGTTCGGAATTGTGAATCATTACCTCGAGACACCAGGAAAGAGGAGCCTCACGCTTCAACCCTCTCCTTAGTCTGTAGGTGCATCCCGAGCAGGTAAATCTTGCTGGATTAAATCAGGGGGGCTCCGGACGACGAATCGCGCCCGGCGATGATTCTCCAGCAGGATATTTTCGCGCATGAGCCCGTCGAGGTATTTTAGGCCCGCACCCCAGTTAGTCGTGGAGTCGACCATGTGCGTGACGATGCTTGTAGGGTGAACGGCGATCTATCGCAATACGCAGACAACGCATTGGTGATCTCTCTTGGTAAACAAAAGCCACAGTCCCTTTATTTTGGAACAGCCCTGACAATTTTGAATCGAATGTTTACCCTGCCGCATCTTATGGCATTCAAGTAATCCGGTGTACCTGAAATCAACGCTAGGCGCTCACTCCCCATACAGCAATCGCCTCGTTATTTATCTTGGGAAATGATTGCTTGCTGAATAACATTGTCCAAAAACATAATTGCAATCAGTGACAGAACAGTATAACTAGTGGATCGATGTGATGTCCATAGTTTAGGTCGTGAGTCCCGTGGGTGTCGTGTACGCTAACTATAATCGGATTGAAATGTCGTCGCCTTGAAATGATCCGTGGACGAGAAACTGTTGCAGTAGAGCTCTACATTAGATTTAAATTTGGACAGAAAAATGTTTACTCACGCTGATAATGGGCGATATAAGTGTTTAGCACCGCACATTCCGTAAAAAGCAATAACATATTTTTGTAGAGAATTTCACAAATAACACGATATAGGTAAACAATGGATGCACTTATGGCGTTTTGCGCTAATTTAAAATACTAAATATGTTTCAGATAACTAATTTGTGTGGCTCCCTTGCTAATAAAGCGCTTATGAACTAGTACAAAATGAGTAACCATCTGTGCGCCGGTGCCTTGCCATGAAGGAAGGTCCAAGAGTTGTTTGTCCAGAGCTCAGGCTTCTTGCATTGGACGTTCTCGTGTAATGTTATTAAAATTTCGCGGTAGTATTCCTTAGTGGCCGTAGAGCCCAGTGGCCCAGATCCGTCGAATATGATTATCTATAGTCAAAAAAACAGTCAAGCGAACCGTGGTGTTGGATCTGCTCTCTTCTTGGAAGCACCAGTGGAAGAATCGGGCTTTGGCCTCCATGTCGTAACCACATACCCATCGCTCTCAAGGGTAAGTAACAGTGATCATAACAATTGCGGCGGGTTTGCAGAAGCTTTTGAACAAAGCGCGCAGAGGACTCCTCAGGTCAAGCTATCCACCAAAAACGCCACCGCCCTGTCACACCTAAACATCGATGGACGGCCGAGATTGACCGCCTTAGGAGAGACTGCATCAAGGCGCGACACCATCTCACTAAGGCGTCAACGGAGCATCGAGGAGGAGTGGGACGGCCTGGAGGAAGGTGCGCCAGGCGCCAATCTCCGGAAGCTTATACCAAACATCAAAGGATGGTCAAATCGGCTCGGGGGAGAACTAACCTTCCACATCACTCGGGTCCTCACGGAACACAGGGACTTCTAGTCCTACCTGTTCAATATTGGAAAGGCTCTCAGCCCCACGTGCGTCCACTGCGGCGATGGACTTAAAAAACACCCCAGAAGACACGATTCTGAGGTGTCCAGCATGGACAGAGCAACGTGTCTCCGCTACGTTTTTAACAGAACCAACACCGGACAGCCCAACATCTGCAACCTAATACGGAAGTCTTTGTCTCAGTAGCAAAAATTACAAACATTTTCAAGATTATGCTCACGGCAAAATCAATGGCAAACCGCGGTCATTATACGCACCCGTCAGGTCTCCTGGAAGGCTAGCCACGAGTAGACGGACCCACACCTCTCCCGATTGTTTTAAGTATTTGCACATGCAATTCTCAGTCGGTTGGCAGGATGGGGAGATGACTGGTTTCTAGTGGGTTAGGGTCTAACACTATCGGCCCACTTTTGCGGACAAGTTTCCTACAGTGGTCTCCGTGTGTGCAAACCGCATTTCCACTTACTTCTCTACACAAATGGCCTAATTTTTCAAGGCCCCGGTCAACAAAAGTGGAGATCTACCTCGGCCATCTTCTCTTTATATTGACAAATAAAAGGTGGACATTTTGGACAGGCTGAATTGGCGTTGTAGATTGTCGGCTATATCGACGAATAGCAGTGTTTCGGCAAGCATGTAGACAAAGCGTTTTTTGGGTGGTCGTGTGTAGGCCCTGGGCCTTCTTGAAAAATGCAGATTCGAGCCTCTGCAGTTACATTGCACTGCGCTTATCCCAGATAAGAGTTGCATATCGTATGAGGTCATTGGTCTTGCGGTATATCATCTACAACTCTTCACCTACAAGTTCCAGAGTGTAAAATCATTTGCGCCTGTGTCCGTTTGATTCCTTTGTAAGTAGTCAATGAAGATGACTCCTTGGGAATGATCGCAGGCGTTACTTTCGTGGGCTTTCCAAAGCGCATTCACAATAATCTATCCACTGATCTGACTTCTCTTTTGACTCGGATATTCAATGGGGCTCGGGTGGATCCAAGTTTCGTTCACAGTCACAAATCGACCAAAGTTATTCTTCTATGCCTTGTTTAGGAGTGGCAGCACTATTATGAAGTGGTGTTATACTGACGGGGTCGGACACCCACTCTCAAAATATGCGACTGAGCTGTTCTATAGAAAAACTGAATTTTCTGAACAGAAACTGAAACATATTGGCTTGTTTGAACGATGCTGCTTTGCCTAAAGTTTATCTATTCAGAAATTCTGGGGACTTTTGAACCAAGCTGATGGTTGTTCGATTCATGGATGCCAAGCATTTAAGACTTAACGGCGAAAACGTCAGAAGTTAGTTCATACATGCTGTTAAAATTGTATATTGCTTTTCAAACGTATCACTTATGTAACCTTCAAAATAGCATTATTTTTTATTAGGTTAAAATAAATGCTTGTAGGAGCGACTGTCAGTTATTACGAACATTCTGCAGCCATTGCAAATATTTTGTTGCACGCGTTTAAACATTAGATCAGTATGCCTTCAAGTATATCAATGATCTGCGCAAATGTGGTTCCCACACTGACGAACAATAAATCAATTCTAAGAACACTAGATTACTAAACATACGGTCAAGTTATTAAACGGCAGAACGCCAAATAATTTTTCCGATAGGTGCATATACGGTTGTCTCAATAACTTCTGAATGCGCTTACTAAAATCGGGATCGGTTGAGACCAATATACTTGTCTTAAATAAACGACGGAAGTTCGATTCGGGCCCAGTTCTAGTCTAACTATGCAGTGATACGATCTAGTACATGCAGTTGATGAGAGAAGAAGAGTAACGTTGGCTTTTTTTAGCTCTCGTCTGGCGCAGGATTCAAACGGTGTAAAACGTGCATGAAATCGCTACGTTCAAGCCACGTTGATGACTACGCTGCTCAGGGACGCTATGGACGCTGCTCAGACGGCCAGGACCACATGACCACTTCTTGCAGCGCAGGTCTGTGAGCGACGACGATAGATTAACGAGTTCAAGTTAACGTACAGACCCTCCTAAGCGTCTTCACTCTTCAGAGATTGCATAGATCAGTAGATAGTCAAATAGATGGGCAGATAGATAAATGTGCGTCTAACTCTCACGATCGATGTCAATGAGCTATCAATAAGAAAATATGCCGCCTATGGAGAGACAGGTTTTATGGTTATCATGATCTCGATAGTCACAGATGTAAGCATACAGACATACACGCGAATACATGTGTGCACACGCGCACCAGCACTCAGAGCATTGACTCGCGATGATTCTGAAACTGGCGGCGGGAGCGGTATCAGCAGCCACAACAACAGCAACAACAACACTGTAGCTGCAATCGAGACCTCTACATTATGATAATAATGGCGGACGGGCTATAGAGTGGTGTTGGTGAGACGGGGCCATGCAAATATTGCTGGCGGCGGCGGCGAGAGCGATAAATCGAGAGCCAACGAAACCTCAAATTCGATGGGGCTGACAAGGGCAAGGGCGAGGAACATAGTAATCACATCTACCATCTCCTAGCTAACTCTGGTGCTAATAGTGATGGCTGATTAAATAGATCTTGCTGATAACATTATTAAGGCGTCATCGCATTGATATCTTTGCAGTCCCCTCACTTGTCCTTGGTCTCTGTATAAAAGGCAAAAGTTGCGCTTCGAAGACCATACAGTTGCGTTTCGGTGATCTCGCAGTGCAAGTTCCGACGGTTAGCTCGTTCTGCGCAAGCTTTGTGGTGTTGTTCCAGAGAAAGTTCAGTTGCTGTTGTTGTCGATTAATCTCTGCAGAGAAGTTTGTACGTAAATACAGTAGTAGCAGCAGCAACAGTCAACGACGTTGACTCGCCAGTAATTCACCTAGCCCAATTCCAACGGAGTAGTTAGGTGAGTAAATATATATTTATTTCTTATATTTATTTTTTTATAATAATAAACTTACTTAGTTTGCACTAATACTACAAACGGGTAATCGACGGGAAACTGCGCTGTCTGCCGTACATTCGTTTGAGTATCTCGTTTGAGATTAAAATGGGATACTCAAACAGGTGAGTATCCCGAATTAATCTCATTTCAACATTGGCCTTTCAACACTGTACACATCGGCTGTACAATGTTGAAATGGCAAACTACTTTTCAATTGTCACTGTCAATACCTTCTAGCGTATTCTTGGTCGACTATAGTGCAACGTTGCGAGATGCAGTCGTTGTGTTTTTTGAAATGTGAGCCAAGAACTACCTTAACCCGTCTAACCGCGCTCTTTGTTGCTGTGTTCGTTCGATGTCATGATGCTGACGGCAGAGACATCTTTCTGTGGTGTAGGTTGCTCTGCTGGCCCTGTTCCCGTTATCTACCATGTCGCCACGAAACAGCTTCTCCTGCAGGCGCCCGACTACAATGCGCCACCCTGCTGCCATACTGCAATCGCTATGGCTTCTCGCGTTGGCGTTCGTAAGCGTGAGCGCGAACGCCACCATCAACGACGACCACTTCCACTGGAACTACGTGCCGCATCCCTACGAGAACAGTGAGTTGTCGCAACGTTGCTTAGGACAACATGCGCCCGGGAACAGTGTTATTTGTGGTTTTTATCGCAAAATTATAAATGGGCAGGAAAGGTATTTTCATCAGCACGAATAGGGCGTGAAACCACTAAAGTGAGCTTTCGAAAACCGGCCCAACCTTCTGTAAGCCTGTAGCAGGTAGCAAGCAAGGTGAAGGGGAAAATGTCTGCTGTAGTATTTTTGAGCGCTTTGATACCTGGGCGCTCTGTTGTTGTTATTGTTGTCCTCATCAGCGCAATCTCAGCCCAGCAAATGGCAAATGAGCTTTACACAGTTGTTCTATGGTCTGCTTGTTAGCTGCCTTTAGCTATTAACTAGAATGTATAACAAGCTCGTTGACTGAATGGAAGAATTGGCCAAAGAGTCTAACCGATCCACACTTAACGTGTCTTTTCATAACTCTCTGTGTTCTTTGTAGGTATTTTGGCTTTTCACTGGCCGCTAATGGCAGCCTTCGTGATTATGCTGAGCTTCTTCTCGATGTGCTGCTTGGTATACCAATGCTATCTCAAGAGTTGTCGCGAAGAGGCATCTGACATGCGTCATCTCACGAGAGCCTCTCCTACGCCCAGCGAAAGCTCGAGCATAAACATTGAATGATGTAGTGATCTAGCGGAGGGCGGAGGGCGATGGCGGAGAAGGCAGCGTCCGCAGACGCACTGTATTGCGGTGTCGTCCTGTCGGCTACATTCGGACCGCGTACCGCTCGAAGACGGGCGCACCCCGTCAGGGAACGGTGTGTCCCCAGCTCCGCGCCGAACTCCGCATCTCTCGAGGCGTGTTCACCAACCCATCGCACTCGCTCGAAGGTCTGGACGGGTTCAGCCACCTGTGGCTCGTATTCTGGTTTCACCTCAATTCGGACGACTCGACGCCGAAGGCCAAGGTGCGCCCGCCACGTCTACAGGGCCAGGCTACGGGCGTCTTCTCGACCCGATCACCTCACCGACCCAATCCCATCGGGCTTACACTTGCGCGGCTGGAACGCGTCGTAGACGACACGCTAATCCTGGCCGGCGTCGATCTCGTCGACGGGACGCCGGTGCTTGACGTCAAGCCGTACATCCGGGCGTATGACGCTCCGACGACGTGTGTGGCCGATCCAAGCGGCGAACGCTCCAACGACGAAACGTCCGTATCGCCGTGGCTAGCCGACGTCGACGGAAGCCCGCTGCTGCACGGCGTCGTCTATACGCCACATGCCCAGAACGAACCTAAGCGATTTCACAGCAAATGCCGCTCGGACATGTGTCCCCGATGCTTGAAGTTCATCGACGAAGACGCTTTGCTGCCAGCCATCGATGAGCTTCTCCGGTCGGATCTACGATCGGTGTACCGAAAGACGAAGTGCTCCGACCACATTCAGTTTCTGTACGTGGATAATGTCAAGCTTAGTGTGTGGTACGATTCCTGGGGATCGGCACACGTTCTCGAGGTGGGATTTCGACACGACAGAGATGACAGGGAACGAGAGCTTGAAACAAAACCCGTATCTGAGCATATAGCATAAACATGTAACTTAGGCTGTATAAACTAATTATAGATTAAGAAAAATAACAAAGAAAGTTTGTGTACAGGGTAGTAGGTCAGGCCTTCGAGAACGAGCAATAAATGGTTGTGTTTTTGTTGAGATGTTTTCCGTATGTTGTTTATGTTTAAACGACTAATCAGAGTCCGTGTTGATTAAAAGCAAATAAAAACAAAATTACAAAATACATCACCAAAATTGTCTTAATGCATTATGCTTTACAGCATTTGTTGACTTAAAACCATTGTGTATGCGCCATGTTTTTAGCATTATTTGTAAAGAGTATAAAAAGGTTCTCTGGTACTATATGGAAACACCCTGGCAGGTGAGTTGTCTCAACCTTTAAAGCTGAGTCATGTAACGCCTTTTTGAGGCACTGCCTGTCGACGCGGTAGAGTTGAACAAACCCAAACATTCCCATCGAAACTCCTTACCACAATTCTTCGATTTTAATATTGAAAGATCTCGCACTTCGGGCGATTGAACTAGGGATCTCGCCACTACTTAAGCTGTTGTCCGTTTATGAGACTAGCTGATTCTAGTATTGGGTGTGCATAGGTATGGGGCTGCTTGTACAAAGAAGGTGGCTCTGTTCCCAATATACGCTCAGATTGAATCAAATATCTCTCTTTCGCGAGCAGTTCAATACGATTCCAGGCTTGAGGGGTGGGGAGGAATCCGAATGTAGTGAGTTTGTGGGTCCCACACTAGTCGCCGTTCGCTGCCGGCGACGCATGCGTATCATGCATTCCCGAAACCTCCCATATGCCTAGGTTACTGAGGCTGATAAGATACCAACGTTTTTTTTAAATTTCAAAATCAATAGTTTGCTGCTGTCAAATAACCTAATAAATAAACTTCGTATTATAACGGTCGAATATTTGCAACAGACAAACTAAGGCTTTCGTCAAGGAAGCTCAGATACGTCACCAATTACAAGTAACTGGGCATCACAATCCAAGCGCACTACCCACTAACCCCCCCCCCCTCCCGGAACCCCCTCCTGGTTCGGAATTGTGAATCATTACCTCGAGACACCAGGAAAGAGGAGCCTCACGCTTCAACCCTCTCCTTAGTCTGTAGGTGCATCCCGAGCAGGTAAATCTTGCTGGATTAAATCAGGGGGGCTCCGGACGACGAATCGCGCCCGGCGATGATTCTCCAGCAGGATATTTTCGCGCATGAGCCCGTCGAGGTATTTTAGGCCCGCACCCCAGTTAGTCGTGGAGTCGACCATGTGCGTGACGATGCTTGTAGGGTGAACGGCGATCTATCGCAATACGCAGACAACGCATTGGTGATCTCTCTTGGTAAACAAAAGCCACAGTCCCTTTATTTTGGAACAGCCCTGACAATTTTGAATCGAATGTTTACCCTGCCGCATCTTATGGCATTCAAGTAATCCGGTGTACCTGAAATCAACGCTAGGCGCTCACTCCCCATACAGCAATCGCCTCGTTATTTATCTTGGGAAATGATTGCTTGCTGAATAACATTGTCCAAAAACATAATTGCAATCAGTGACAGAACAGTATAACTAGTGGATCGATGTGATGTCCATAGTTTAGGTCGTGAGTCCCGTGGGTGTCGTGTACGCTAACTATAATCGGATTGAAATGTCGTCGCCTTGAAATGATCCGTGGACGAGAAACTGTTGCAGTAGAGCTCTACATTAGATTTAAATTTGGACAGAAAAATGTTTACTCACGCTGATAATGGGCGATATAAGTGTTTAGCACCGCACATTCCGTAAAAAGCAATAACATATTTTTGTAGAGAATTTCACAAATAACACGATATAGGTAAACAATGGATGCACTTATGGCGTTTTGCGCTAATTTAAAATACTAAATATGTTTCAGATAACTAATTTGTGTGGCTCCCTTGCTAATAAAGCGCTTATGAACTAGTACAAAATGAGTAACCATCTGTGCGCCGGTGCCTTGCCATGAAGGAAGGTCCAAGAGTTGTTTGTCCAGAGCTCAGGCTTCTTGCATTGGACGTTCTCGTGTAATGTTATTAAAATTTCGCGGTAGTATTCCTTAGTGGCCGTAGAGCCCAGTGGCCCAGATCCGTCGAATATGATTATCTATAGTCAAAAAAACAGTCAAGCGAACCGTGGTGTTGGATCTGCTCTCTTCTTGGAAGCACCAGTGGAAGAATCGGGCTTTGGCCTCCATGTCGTAACCACATACCCATCGCTCTCAAGGGTAGTAACAGTGATCATAACAATTGCGGCGGGTTTGCAGAAGCTTTTGAACAAAGCGCGCAGAGGACCCTCAGGTCAAGCTATCCACCAAAAACGCCACCGCCCTGTCACACCTAAACATCGATGGACGGCCGAGATTGACCGCCTTAGGAGAGACTGCATCAAGGCGCGACACCATCTCACTAAGGCGTCAACGGAGCATCGAGGAGGAGTGGGACGGCCTGGAGGAAGGTGCGCCAGGCGCCAATCTCCGGAAGCTTATACCAAACATCAAAGGATGGTCAAATCGGCTCGGGGGAGAACTAACCTTCCACATCACTCGGGTCCTCACGGAACACAGGGACTTCTAGTCCTACCTGTTCAATATTGGAAAGGCTCTCAGCCCCACGTGCGTCCACTGCGGCGATGGACTTAAAAAACACCCCAGAAGACACGATTCTGAGGTGTCCAGCATGGACAGAGCAACGTGTCTCCGCTACGTTTTTAACAGAACCAACACCGGACAGCCCAACATCTGCAACCTAATACGGAAGTCTTTGTCTCAGTAGCAAAAATTACAAACATTTTCAAGATTATGCTCACGGCAAAATCAATGGCAAACCGCGGTCATTATACGCACCCGTCAGGTCTCCTGGAAGGCTAGCCACGAGTAGACGGACCCACACCTCTCCCGATTGTTTTAAGTATTTGCACATGCAATTCTCAGTCGGTTGGCAGGATGGGGAGATGACTGGTTTCTAGTGGGTTAGGGTCTAACACTATCGGCCCACTTTTGCGGACAAGTTTCCTACAGTGGTCTCCGTGTGTGCAAACCGCATTTCCACTTACTTCTCTACACAAATGGCCTAATTTTTCAAGGCCCCGGTCAACAAAAGTGGAGATCTACCTCGGCCATCTTCTCTTTATATTGACAAATAAAAGGTGGACATTTTGGACAGGCTGAATTGGCGTTGTAGATTGTCGGCTATATCGACGAATAGCAGTGTTTCGGCAAGCATGTAGACAAAGCGTTTTTTGGGTGGTCGTGTGTAGGCCCTGGGCCTTCTTGAAAAATGCAGATTCGAGCCTCTGCAGTTACATTGCACTGCGCTTATCCCAGATAAGAGTTGCATATCGTATGAGGTCATTGGTCTTGCGGTATATCATCTACAACTCTTCACCTACAAGTTCCAGAGTGTAAAATCATTTGCGCCTGTGTCCGTTTGATTCCTTTGTAAGTAGTCAATGAAGATGACTCCTTGGGAATGATCGCAGGCGTTACTTTCGTGGGCTTTCCAAAGCGCATTCACAATAATCTATCCACTGATCTGACTTCTCTTTTGACTCGGATATTCAATGGGGCTCGGGTGGATCCAAGTTTCGTTCACAGTCACAAATCGACCAAAGTTATTCTTCTATGCCTTGTTTAGGAGTGGCAGCACTATTATGAAGTGGTGTTATACTGACGGGGTCGGACACCCACTCTCAAAATATGCGACTGAGCTGTTCTATAGAAAAACTGAATTTTCTGAACAGAAACTGAAACATATTGGCTTGTTTGAACGATGCTGCTTTGCCTAAAGTTTATCTATTCAGAAATTCTGGGGACTTTTGAACCAAGCTGATGGTTGTTCGATTCATGGATGCCAAGCATTTAAGACTTAACGGCGAAAACGTCAGAAGTTAGTTCATACATGCTGTTAAAATTGTATATTGCTTTTCAAACGTATCACTTATGTAACCTTCAAAATAGCATTATTTTTTATTAGGTTAAAATAAATGCTTGTAGGAGCGACTGTCAGTTATTACGAACATTCTGCAGCCATTGCAAATATTTTGTTGCACGCGTTTAAACATTAGATCAGTATGCCTTCAAGTATATCAATGATCTGCGCAAATGTGGTTCCCACACTGACGAACAATAAATCAATTCTAAGAACACTAGATTACTAAACATACGGTCAAGTTATTAAACGGCAGAACGCCAAATAATTTTTCCGATAGGTGCATATACGGTTGTCTCAATAACTTCTGAATGCGCTTACTAAAATCGGGATCGGTTGAGACCAATATACTTGTCTTAAATAAACGACGGAAGTTCGATTCGGGCCCAGTTCTAGTCTAACTATGCAGTGATACGATCTAGTACATGCAGTTGATGAGAGAAGAAGAGTAACGTTGGCTTTTTTTAGCTCTCGTCTGGCGCAGGATTCAAACGGTGTAAAACGTGCATGAAATCGCTACGTTCAAGCCACGTTGATGACTACGCTGCTCAGGGACGCTATGGACGCTGCTCAGACGGCCAGGACCACATGACCACTTCTTGCAGCGCAGGTCTGTGAGCGACGACGATAGATTAACGAGTTCAAGTTAACGTACAGACCCTCCTAAGCGTCTTCACTCTTCAGAGATTGCATAGATCAGTAGATAGTCAAATAGATGGGCAGATAGATAAATGTGCGTCTAACTCTCACGATCGATGTCAATGAGCTATCAATAAGAAAATATGCCGCCTATGGAGAGACAGGTTTTATGGTTATCATGATCTCGATAGTCACAGATGTAAGCATACAGACATACACGCGAATACATGTGTGCACACGCGCACCAGCACTCAGAGCATTGACTCGCGATGATTCTGAAACTGGCGGCGGGAGCGGTATCAGCAGCCACAACAACAGCAACAACAACACTGTAGCTGCAATCGAGACCTCTACATTATGATAATAATGGCGGACGGGCTATAGAGTGGTGTTGGTGAGACGGGGCCATGCAAATATTGCTGGCGGCGGCGGCGAGAGCGATAAATCGAGAGCCAACGAAACCTCAAATTCGATGGGGCTGACAAGGGCAAGGGCGAGGAACATAGTAATCACATCTACCATCTCCTAGCTAACTCTGGTGCTAATAGTGATGGCTGATTAAATAGATCTTGCTGATAACATTATTAAGGCGTCATCGCATTGATATCTTTGCAGTCCCCTCACTTGTCCTTGGTCTCTGTATAAAAGGCAAAAGTTGCGCTTCGAAGACCATACAGTTGCGTTTCGGTGATCTCGCAGTGCAAGTTCCGACGGTTAGCTCGTTCTGCGCAAGCTTTGTGGTGTTGTTCCAGAGAAAGTTCAGTTGCTGTTGTTGTCGATTAATCTCTGCAGAGAAGTTTGTACGTAAATACAGTAGTAGCAGCAGCAACAGTCAACGACGTTGACTCGCCAGTAATTCACCTAGCCCAATTCCAACGGAGTAGTTAGGTGAGTAAATATATATTTATTTCTTATATTTATTTTTTTATAATAATAAACTTACTTAGTTTGCACTAATACTACAAACGGGTAATCGACGGGAAACTGCGCTGTCTGCCGTACATTCGTTTGAGTATCTCGTTTGAGATTAAAATGGGATACTCAAACAGGTGAGTATCCCGAATTAATCTCATTTCAACATTGGCCTTTCAACACTGTACACATCGGCTGTACAATGTTGAAATGGCAAACTACTTTTCAATTGTCACTGTCAATACCTTCTAGCGTATTCTTGGTCGACTATAGTGCAACGTTGCGAGATGCAGTCGTTGTGTTTTTTGAAATGTGAGCCAAGAACTACCTTAACCCGTCTAACCGCGCTCTTTGTTGCTGTGTTCGTTCGATGTCATGATGCTGACGGCAGAGACATCTTTCTGTGGTGTAGGTTGCTCTGCTGGCCCTGTTCCCGTTATCTACCATGTCGCCACGAAACAGCTTCTCCTGCAGGCGCCCGACTACAATGCGCCACCCTGCTGCCATACTGCAATCGCTATGGCTTCTCGCGTTGGCGTTCGTAAGCGTGAGCGCGAACGCCACCATCAACGACGACCACTTCCACTGGAACTACGTGCCGCATCCCTACGAGAACAGTGAGTTGTCGCAACGTTGCTTAGGACAACATGCGCCCGGGAACAGTGTTATTTGTGGTTTTTATCGCAAAATTATAAATGGGCAGGAAAGGTATTTTCATCAGCACGAATAGGGCGTGAAACCACTAAAGTGAGCTTTCGAAAACCGGCCCAACCTTCTGTAAGCCTGTAGCAGGTAGCAAGCAAGGTGAAGGGGAAAATGTCTGCTGTAGTATTTTTGAGCGCTTTGATACCTGGGCGCTCTGTTGTTGTTATTGTTGTCCTCATCAGCGCAATCTCAGCCCAGCAAATGGCAAATGAGCTTTACACAGTTGTTCTATGGTCTGCTTGTTAGCTGCCTTTAGCTATTAACTAGAATGTATAACAAGCTCGTTGACTGAATGGAAGAATTGGCCAAAGAGTCTAACCGATCCACACTTAACGTGTCTTTTCATAACTCTCTGTGTTCTTTGTAGGTATTTTGGCTTTTCACTGGCCGCTAATGGCAGCCTTCGTGATTATGCTGAGCTTCTTCTCGATGTGCTGCTTGGTATACCAATGCTATCTCAAGAGTTGTCGCGAAGAGGCATCTGACATGCGTCATCTCACGAGAGCCTCTCCTACGCCCAGCGAAAGCTCGAGCATAAACATTGAATGATGTAGTGATCTAGCGGAGGGCGGAGGGCGATGGCGGAGAAGGCAGCGTCCGCAGACGCACTGTATTGCGGTGTCGTCCTGTCGGCTACATTCGGACCGCGTACCGCTCGAAGACGGGCGCACCCCGTCAGGGAACGGTGTGTCCCCAGCTCCGCGCCGAACTCCGCATCTCTCGAGGCGTGTTCACCAACCCATCGCACTCGCTCGAAGGTCTGGACGGGTTCAGCCACCTGTGGCTCGTATTCTGGTTTCACCTCAATTCGGACGACTCGACGCCGAAGGCCAAGGTGCGCCCGCCACGTCTACAGGGCCAGGCTGCAACTTTTTACCAACACAATGGTAACTGTAGTAGGTAGATAGAATCCTTGCAAATATTTGTAAATGTATAAAATATACGGTTGTGAATGTGTATATAATAAATAAATGACCTTGTTCCAAAAAGATATATAATATATAGTCGTCAGTTTTTTTTTTCCGAATATATCTATTTTTCAAGTGATCCAATATAATACGACGCAGCTATGAAGAAACTTTCCTTCGTAAAAGTGTTGCCAGTTCTGTTTTACATTATCAGAAATCGTAGTAAGTGAATTACGGGTATACGTATCCCATCGCTATATCCCACAGTCGCGTTTCCAATACACAGGGTCCTCCCAGAATTAATCCAACAAACTTTGGGATTTAGTACAACACGACAAACCAACTATTTTTCTCCAATGGGACAAGAAGGCAAAAAGTCTTTTATAAAATATATCATTGAACGTCAAAACCGAAATATAGAAATGCAAAGAATATAATTTAGTGAGAATTATCTCATCATATTAATCTTTTGTTCTGCTTTGAGCTAACGTAATTTAACGAATGCAAGGTTTTTTTTTAGTATTTTAGCATTTTATGCCATGAAACAAAAGATGCAAATTTTTCTTCCAAACACGCAGGTATGACTGAATTGTCAGTGGGATGACTTAAACACTCGCGATCGCTTGAAGAATTTTATTGATGATATGTTAGCACAAAAAGCTCGATACAACAACAGTTTTTGTGTAAGTTCGCTCTCCCTCCAAATAAAGAAATGTTTGCTTCTTCAATAGAATAAACTCGTTCAATTGGAAAAAAAAAACTTTTTTGCCGAGTTATATTAGATTTCAAAGTTTGTTGGGTGAATTTTTAAAGATCCTGTATATAGTTTTTTTTTCAAAATGTTTTTTTACTGCTGAAACCTCTCAGCATTACTTTGGGGGATTACGGGAATCCGGACGGACATGCGCCACCCCAGCCATGGTGATTAGTCTGGGACTCGCAAACCCAGTAAACCCGCTTCCCCCCCACCCCCAGAGATCGGTAACTGCGTAGGCATTGCTTCGAATCCGTGAGAGTGGTGTTGCACTAACTCCTACATTCTACTTCAATCTGGCATCATCCATCGTCTCATGTCTGCCTTGGTGCAGCTCAGACGCGTCAGCCAGGACCGTTAATGCCTTTCACCGCTCCGCCACCTGGGGATGCGTCGAGAGTCATAGCCTGGAGCGTCCCTGGCTGTCCCTGCCTAATCCCAAGGCTGGTTCGCCTTTGCTGCCTATTTCCCCTTCTTTCCCTGTCACCTACGGGCGCTCCCTCTCGACTGGATCGGGGGCTATTGTTGAAACGAGCTCTCCTGGGAGTTTCCTTGGCCACCTTTAAGAACATGATAGTCTCGAAGAAGGCACAAGACTCCCTCCACGCCTTCGCCGAAGTCAGCATGTGTGCTACAACCTTCTTGATCGGCTTTCCTCTCACGGTGGTCGCACCCGAGTCTCTGGCTTCTTGGAGGGCCGGACACCGCAGAACTGTGTGCTCGACATCGTCCGTCTCACCCGATCTGCATAACGCGCAGATGTTGACACTCGCCTTGTTAATTCTTACCATGTACGTTTGGAACTGGCCGTGCCCGGTCAGCACCTGTGTCGTACCATAAGACAGCTCACCGTGGTTGCAGTCGTACCACGCCTTCAGGTCAGGGATGAGGTCTCTGGTCCAGCTCCCCGCGGGCGGCCTCCGAGGGTCTCCCGGCTGCCGGGCGCTTGTCCTCGATCTATCCGTTGTTCAGTCTAGATCGCCACCCTTCCATCTTTCGGCCCGTTCACTTGCCAGCAGATCCCATGGCAGCATCTAAGACAGGACCAAGAGGGACGCGGTCGACACCGTGCGGTAAGCCCGGCAGACACGAATGGCTACCGGCCGCTGTGACGATCGAAGCGCTCTCCTGTTTCTTTGTGTCCTCAGCGCCATGTCTGCCCACACTGGAGCCGCGTATAGCGCTACCGACTCTGCTACACTGGCCAGCAGGCGCCGCCTGCCTTCTGTGCAGCCGCCGACTCTGGGCATTAACCGCGCCAGGCCGGCCGCGACCTTGTGGGCTTTATCAGCCACATGCTGGATATGCGCCGATCCATTGAGACTTTTGTCGAGCACCACTCCGAGATACTTTGCTGTCCGAGCAAGCTTGACAGGATGACCGTTTAGACGCAGGCGGATGTTCCGGGTTTTCTTCCTGCCTGTAAGGTACATTGCTTCCGTCTTGTGCGGGGCCAGTCTTAGAGAATGGTCTTCCATCCACTCTGCCACCTGCATCCAAGGCTCTATTAGCAGCATACTCCAGGGCCCCAGTTTCCCGTGCCGTGATAACCAGCGCCAAATCAACGGCATAGGCCACTATCTCAACATCCGCCGGTAGGTCCGGCAGCTCGAGGACCCCGTCATAGGCTAGGTTCCACAGAATTGGCCCTAAGACCGACCCCTGAGGAACCCCCGCAGAGATCTCATACTCCTGACCGTCGGTCGACATCCTTCTTTCCGATAGGTAGGACAAAATTATCAGGCGAATGTATGGCGAAATGCCCTTGCGCCTCATTGCGTCCATGGCCACCTCCAGCTCATCGAGTTGAAGGCATTATTGACGTCCAGGAGGACGAGCACAACGAAGTCCCTTGTTTTCGGGGTCCTCGTTAACTGTTCGGTCGCCCGTTCCAAAACGCGTGTAAGGGCGCCAAGCGTGGACTTTCCCTTACGGAAACCGTACTAGGCGTCTAACAGGACCCCTTTGAGCTCAATCTCAGCGTTGAGCCTCTCAACGATAACATTCTCTAAGATCTTGCCCATTGTGTCAAGAAGACATATAGGCCGGTAAGCAGAACTACTTGCTAAAGCATTGCTCTCTCCCGTTGGTTTGAGGATTAGGTCCAGGTTGGCGTTTTTCCACAGCCGCGGAAGTCGCCCTTCTCTTAGAGGACGCATCACGAGTGCTTGAAACAGCTTCGGTCATCGCTGCACCAGTAGCTTCGCCGCTCCAGGAGGTACTCCATCCGGGCCGGGTGCTTTACCGGGTGTCAATCGCTGCCATGCTCGCTCGACTTCCTCCAACGTCACCTCGGGAATATCTTCTTCAGCAACCAGAGGCTCCTCCCCGTCGCCTCTCCACGGGTGAACCGGGAACAAGCTATGCGCCTGATCCTTTAGAACATCCGGCGGGAGTCTCGGAGAAGGCGCCCGAAGCCTGTCTATAACGATTCGGTACGCTAACCCCCACACGTCTCTCTCCACGTCCTCTGCCAGCTGATTCCACGCCTGTACCTTACTCTTCCAGATGAGGCCTTGAAGGTCCTCGCGGGCAGCTCTGTAACTTTCCAGGAGTGTGGCCAGTTGCTCGTCAACGTCTAGCCCCCTCTCCCCTCGGTTCAACCTTCCACTCAGCCAGCTGCGTTGCCTAGTATACGCCCTGTTTAGCCTTGTGCATCGCTTTCTCGCTTCCCCGATCTCTTCGCTCCACCAGTAAACGGACCGGTGCCCTCGGGCACCCCCGCCGTTCAGGTGGGGCGGGGCAGCCTTTGTACATACGGCAATGAGTGTTTCAGTGAGTCGATTTTCGTCCACCGTTCCCACTTCCATTGTCCGACACCTCGCGTCGATCTCCTTTACTAGCGCTTCCTTTTCTAGCTGTCTCATCTGCCACCGTCTTTAAGATGTACTTAAAAATGTATGTCAAATGTCTTAAATATGCAGATGACTCAAAACTTTATTATCCCGTTTACTCTAGTGACTCCCATGCTGTTCTGCAGTCAGCTGTCGACGGCTTTGCTCAATTGTGTTCTGAAAATAACATGATTCTCTCACCCTCTAAATGCGTTGTACTGAAACATGGTGCACTTGACCTTGACAATAAAATCAACGACTGCATTCTGCCGACTCTCCCTTATACACGGGACTTAGGAACATATATTACGCCTGATCTTAATTTTAGCTTTCACATTACTAAGGTTGTGGAGGCATCATTGTGCACTACAAATACTATCTTTCGATGTTTCATTTTACCGACTCCTCATATGTACATTCGCTTTTACAAATATTTTGTTCTTCTCCAACTTACATATTGCTCTCCTGTCTGAGAGCTTTCTTTATACAGAAAGTTAGTGCAAGGCTTCCAAGGCACGTTTCCGAGATGTCTGCGGATCAGATACCCTTAGAACGTGTTAGATGTCGTTGTTCGTAGTATTGACTCACCTTTTATGCAAGCTAACATATCTGCTCTGCGTCAATTACGCAAATGTGAACTGCTAGAATACTTTTGATGTACGCTCCAATAACCAACTTAGTCAACAATCAATCACTTCAAAAGCCGACCCCCGCGGTGAGTTCGTGAACAGATTGTTTGCTTGGCGGATGGTCAAATGGGCACATTCAAGTTCAAATAGCACTCGCCTATTTGGTGATTAGTTACGTTTTTTTCTTTCAAAAGTACGCATATTGTGCTTAAGTGACCATGATTATTGAACCACACACCGTTTTACGTGACAATAAAAGTGATTTGATGTTATGTTATTAAGAATTATGTATAGTATGTTTACAAACAGAATAACATTTTGAAGTACAACATCGGTAAGGTGGTAATGGCTTTTTGGTTTCCACCAGCCGTATAGTGGACACCCAATTTCCAGGATCTTTTCATTTAAACCAGGCCCAATTACATTGATACACGTGAATGTAATTTGTTAACGATTGTTTGATGATTTATTAGTCTCCAGCCATAGGATTATTGTTGTACGCTTTCTCTTCAAAAAACCCTAGAGGCAAAGTCTAACGGCTCTACGTCGCAGAATATTAATTGGTCTCGTAACGCGAGATTACTCGTACCAGACACTTCATACTCAAATGCTGAATTATCTTGCTTAATGTGGACTTCTGTTATCTTGACCATAAATTGCACACAAAGTTCGCCAGCATGTCCGTACTGAGCTTCCGTATTCACGCCAAGTTTTCACAATCTGTACGCGTCTTTCAATTGAGCAACGCTCTATTTTGGATTTGTAAGCTCAACTTTGGGTTATATACAAACATAGCAGACTGCAAAGAGAGCAGAGTTAAACACGGGAATTTTGAAAGATATATCTTTACAAAAGTAATTCAAGGAACTAAACTAAAAGAAGCAGCTCTATCACAACAATCAGCATGGATTTTTCTTGTTGTGATATATCAACGATAGACAAAATTAACTCCGGTTGACTGCCGTCAAAGTTGCTTAAATTCAGTTAAATACGCACTGTATGAACAGAACGGCCTAGAATGCTGCGGATAATGGCTTTTCTCCTTCAAACTTTATTAAGCAATAATGCACTATTTCACTAGATATTAAAGAGCCTCTTTCTCAAAAGATTTTTAAAGATGGTCGCTTTTTGAATATGTAATATAACCTAAATCGGGCCACGTTGACCAGCAATGTCTCAAAAAGATATCACGTTTACCCCAAATTGGAACTACGCATTTCCATATTTTCTTACGGATGATATATATATATATATATATATATATATATAAAGTATTGTTCCATACTCTAACGCATATCAACGTACCCAGAGATCAGACGAAATTACAAAACTGGATGCTTGGCGGGTCAGTGACAATGTAGGAGGTTAACGCGGCAACTAAAAAAATAATGGTCGCTTTAACGTGACACTGTTCAACGTCACAGGTGCAAGTGCTCATAAAGAAACTGACGTCTGCTTCATTTGGGGAAACGTGCAAATGAACATGAATAAATAGGAACATACATCTTATATGTGGATCAGTGGCTACACGCCGCCATACTTGTACGCGCTTAATGCCTATTGTTCTTTCTACAAACATCAATTAGCACGACGTGATGATCAGTGTACAACATGTGTTTTTTAAATGTAAGCCAAAAACTATTTCAACCAGTCTAACCGTGCTCTTTATTGCTGTGTTCATTCGATGTCATGATGCCGACGGCCGAGACTTCTTTCTGTGGTGCAAGTTGCTCTGCTAGCCGTATTTCCGTTATCTACCATGTCGCCACGAAACAGCTTCTCCTGCAGGCGCCAGAATACAATGCGCCACCCTGTCGCCATCCTGCAATCGCTATGCCTTTTCGCGTTGGCGTTCGTAACCGTGAGCGCGAATACCACCATCAACGACGACCACTTCCACTGGAACTACACGCCGCATCCCTATGAGAACAGTAAGTTGTCGCAACGTTGCTTAGGACAACATGCGCCCGGGAACAGTGTTATTTGTGGTTTTTGTGACAAAATTCTAAATTAGCAGGAAAGGTATTCTCATCAGCACGAAGAGGGTATGAAACCACTAAAGTGAGCTTTCGAAAACCGGCCCAACCTTCTGTAAGCCTGTAGCAGGTAGCAAGCAAGGTGAAGGGGAAAATGTCTGCTGTAGTATTTTTGAGCGCTTTGATACCTGGGCGCTCTGTTGTTGTTATTATTGTCCTCATCAGTGCAATCTCAGCCCAGCAAATGGCAGCTTCACACAGTTGTTCTATATTCTACTTGCTCCCATTTAGAAGAACTCTTTCTTATACTAGCAGGCAATGAATAAACTAGCTCTGTATCCTGCTGTTTTTTTTACAAAAAATATTAGCCAATGATGCTGACCAACACCACATCAGTCCAGCCCTACAGCGCCGCTCAAAGTGCCTCGGTTTATATTAAAAAAATATTACATGCATATTTAAGTATTTATGGTAACGAATAATATATTAATGGATACGATAAAAAGCAATTGCTCGAATAGTATGCATTTATTCTATTTAAGCTGATAACGTTCCTATATTCCCTTAACTTGTTAGCTGCCTTTAGCTATTAACTAAAATGTATAACAAGCTTGTTGACTGAATGGAAGAATTGGCCAAAGAGTCTAACCGACCCACACTTAACGTGTCTTTTCAAAACTCTCTGTGTCCTTTGTAGGTATTTTGGCTCTTCACTGGCCGCTAATGGCAGCCTTCGTCATTGTGCTGAGCGTCTTCTCGATGTGCTGCTTAATATACCAATGCTATCTCAAGAGTTGTCGCGAAGAGGCATCTGACATGCGTCATCTCACGAGAACCTCTCCTACGCCCAGCGAAAACTCGAGCATAAACATTGAACGACCTTATAGAACCGCGTATGTAGTGATCTAGCGGAGGGCGTGATCTAAAACACCAACATTCGAGCTCGTTCATTGTTATTAACTAATCTTCTTGTCTATGCGACTCCCGTTGGATGCTGCATAGACAATAAAGTTAGTTAATGTTTGGTGTCTTTGAACGCGTGCAACGAGAGCTCTGCCATCGCAAGCGAAAGTGATTATTGGCTGACGGGCATTCGTTCGAGCAAGATTCGGACTAAAATAAATATTTCTCTGTACTTTTACCGGTTTGACGAGTGACTCAATTGACAAAGAAAGCAAATATTGTAGCTGCATGTCTGCATTCCCATCCAATATGGCCATAAGTTGCTTTGCAACCACAGATTACGTGGTTGCATTGGGTTTTTCAATTGAGTGTTTTCTCTCACAATCGAGTGTTTTATAGATTTATGTCAGGACAGCCACACTAAAATCACAACTTAGAGATGTTTTCATCTCGCTCCTACACGAGACATTGCCGACGCCTTCTCCAAAAAAAAAAGATTTTCTTTTCAAGTTTGACTTTATCCCTGAGTTTGGACACCCTATATATATTGATCACGGAGCCCGCGAAAGTCTCAAAAGTCTTTAACATTTGTTCTCATAAGAAGTGTCGCCTCATCCTTGCCACGATCCCGAGGTAATATTATTGAAAATCTACCAGAACACACCTCGACGATATTCAGTTTTAAAAAGGTGACGAAACTACAAGTGCTAGCTCTACTTAGTGGTATTGGGGATCTAGCAGCCGGCTACGACGGCTTGCAGTCTCACATTATCCACCACGTAAGACCTCACATCGCTAACCCCCTAACACACATTATTAATGCCATGATAGAAGAAGCAGCGTATCCTAGCCGCTTAAAGATCGCCAGAGTGGTACCGATCCACAAAAATGGTAGTATAAGCGACCCGTCAAACTATAGCCCAGTGAGTGTTTTGCCTGTTTCAAACAAGATTATTGAAAAAACACTTGTTAGCCAAATGACGAGACATCTTAAAGGCAACAACATGCTCTCGGGCAACCAATTTAAATTTCGCAAAAACTGGGGTACAGGTCATGCCGTTATGCGGCTAGTGGAGGGCACTCGTTTTGAGTTAGATAAGGGACTCTTTTGTGCAGCACTTTTTTAGATCTTAGACGCGCCTTTGACAGTGTCCGTTAAGATATTCTCCTACTCAAGTTCAAGCACCTGGGCTTTGACGATCACGCCATTAAACTGCTATCGGCGTACTTCCTCGGGCGTCATCAGCTTGTGGACGTAGGGGGAACCCGGTCAGAATTGCTCCTGGTTTTGTTAAGTATACCTCAGGGCTCGTGCATTGACCCATTAGCCTTCCTCTGCTTTATAAATGATATGGGAAATATCGCACGAGGAGCTGCTATCATTTATACTGATGACAGCACTTTTAAATATGTTGGGCAGTCTGGTGAGGAGCTACACCAGTTGATGATGCAGGATGTCACTGCCCTCAACGCTTGGTGTGCACCAATCCGTATTAATATCAATGCAAGGAAAACTCAAGTGGTGGTATTCAGAAAGGGTAACGCCATCCCTCGAATGCCACCTGTAATCATAAATGGCTACCTGATACAACCCAGCGACCGTGTCAAGGTCCTGGGTGTAACAGTGGATGCAAAACTTTCTGGCAATGCGCATGTAGAGACCCTTATCCGTCGACTTGCTATCATTACAAACTCATCAAGATACAACAAGAACAAAATTGAAGCATCTTCATGCAAGCTGCCTTACAGCGCTTTTTTTTAGTCACCTTACGTACGGATCAGAATTTTGGGCTGCCTGCAGTAAGGGTTGGGCGGAGCGACTGAGTGTGGCACAGGGGCGCTTTCTTCGTATGTTTCGGGGATCGGCCAGTCGAGCGAGAAAACAACACAATATATTAGATATAGAACATATCACGCGCTATTTAACCTTAATAGTGATTTTTAAGAATATCCATGGGATTGCGCGCCGAAGATACTAGAATATGATCGCCTTGATGGGGCGAGAGAGACCAGGGCATCTAACACGGTCACATTGAAGATCCGCATGCGTCGAAGCAGCAAAGGCAACCAAGCTTTTGACGTTCGAGCTGTCAGAGAGTGGAAACTCTTCCGGTTAACTTGCGTTGTTTGAAATCCTTAAACAACTTCAAGGATAATTTAAAGTCACACCTATTACTCCGTCAATGACGGGCTAACTAGTCTTCCTAAGTTGGTAAACAAAAGTAATTTTATCCCGCCTGCAACTTTTTACCAACATAATGGTAACTGGAGTAGGTTTAAATCACTATAGAATCCTTGCAAATATCTGTAAATGTATGAAACATACCGTTGTGAATGTGTATATAATGAATAAATGACCTTGTTTAAAAAAAGATATATAATATATAGTCGTCAGTTTTTTTCCGAAAATATCTATTTTTCAAGTATTCCAATATATTACGACGCAGGTATGAAGAAACTTTGCTTGGTAAAAGTGTTGCCAGTTCTGTTTTACATTTGCAGAAATCGTAGTAAGTGAAATACGGGTATACGTATCCCATCGCTATATCCCACAGTCGCGTTTCCAATACACAGGGTCTCCCAGAATTCATCCAACAAACTTTGGGATTTAGTACAACGCGACAAACCAACGATTTTCTCCAATGGGACAAGAAGGCAAAAACTCTTTTAAAAAATATATCATTGAGCGTCAGAACCGAAATATAGAAATGCAAAGAATTTAATTTATTGAGAATTATCTTTAATACAACATTTGTTCTGCTTTGAGCTAACGTAATTCAACGGATGCAAACTTTTTTTAGTATTTTAGCATTTTATGCCATGAAACAAAAGATGCAAACACGAAGGTATGACTGATTTGTCAATAGGATGACTAGAACACTCGCGATCGCTTGAAATTTTTTATTGATGATGTTAGCACAAAAAGCTCAATACAACAGTTTTTTGTAAGTTTGCTCTCCCTCCAAAAGAAGAAATTTTCGCCCTTTCAATAGAATAAGCTCGTTTCATGGGAAAAAAATGACTTTTTTGCCGAGTTATATTAGATTTCAAAAGTTGTTGGGCAAATTTTTAAAGAGCCTGTATATAGGTTTTTTTTAAATGTATGCCAGATGTCAAATGTCTTGAATATGCAGATGACTTAAAACTTTATTATCCCGTTTACTCTAGTGACTCCCGTGCTGTTCTGCAGTCAGCTGTCGACGGCTTTGCTCGATTGTGTTCTGAAAATAACATAATTCTCTCACCCTCTAAATGCGTTGTACTGAAACATGGTGCACTTGACTTTGACAATAAAATCAACGATTGCATTTTGCCGACTTTCTCTTATACACGTGACTTAGGAATATATATTACGCCTAATCTTAATTTTAACTTTTACATTACTGCCTGGTTGTGGAGGCATCATTGTGCACTAAAAATATTATCTTCCGCTGTTTCATTTTAACGACTCCTCATATGTACATTCGCTTTTGCAAATATTTTGTTTTTCCCAAACTCACATATTGCTCTCCTGTCTGAGAGCTGTCTATATACAGAAAGTTAGTGCAAGGCTTCCAAGGCACGTTTCCGAGACGTCAGCGGATCAGGTACCCTTAAAACGTGTTAGATGTCGTTGTTCGTAGTATTAACTCACCTTTTATGCAAGCTAACATATCTGCTCTGCGTCAATTACGCAAATGTGAATTCCTAGAACATTTTTGATGTACGCTCCAATAACCTAATGAGTCAACAATCAATCACTCCAAGAGTCGACCCCCCGCGGTGAGTTCGTGAACCGATTGTTTGCTTGGCGGATGGTCAAATGGGCACATTCAAGTTCAAATAGCACTCGCCTATTTGGTGATTAGTTAC
The DNA here is from genome assembly GCA_003439945.1 of Dermanyssus gallinae. NCBI lineage: Eukaryota > Metazoa > Arthropoda > Arachnida > Mesostigmata > Dermanyssidae > Dermanyssus > Dermanyssus gallinae. The sequence continues at coordinate 57,794 of QVRM01001136.1, read as the reverse complement.
GTTTTTTCTTTCAAATGTACGCATATTGATAATAGTGCTTGTGTGACCATGATTATTGAACCACACACCGTTTTACGTGACAATAAAAGTGATTTGATGTTATGTTATTAAGAATTATGTATAGTATGTTGACAGAATAACATTTCGAAGTACAACATCGGTAAGGTGGTAATGGCTTTTTGGTTTCCACCAGCCGTATAGGCGACACCCAATTTTCAGGATCTTTTCATTTAAACCAGGCCCAATTACATTGATACACGTGAATGTAATTTCTTAATGATTGTTTGATGATTTATTAGTCTCCAGTTTGCTTATGGCCATAGGATTATTGTTGTACGCTTTCTCTTCAAAAAACCCTAGAGGAAAAGTCTAACGGCTCTACGTCGCAGAATATTAATTGGTCTCGTAACGCGAGATTACTCGTACCAGACACTTCATACTCAAATGCTGAATTATCTTGCTTAATGTGGACTTCTGTTATCTTGACCATAAATTGCACACAAAGTTCGCCAGCATGTCCGTACTGAGCTTCCGTATTCACGCCAAGTTTTCACAATCTGTACGCGTCTTTCAATTGAGCAACGCTCTATTTCGGATTTGTAAGCTCAACTTTGAGCTCTATACAAACATAGCAGAATGCAAAGAGAGCAGAGTTAAACACGGGAATTTTGAAAGATATATCTTTACAAAAGTAATTCAAGGAACTAAACTAAAAGAAGCAGCTCTATCACAACAATCAGCATGGATTTTTCTTGTTGTGATATATCAACGATAGACAAAATTAACTCCGGTTGACTGCCGTCAAAGTTGCTTAAATTCAGTTAGATACGCACTGTATGAACAGAACGGCCTAGAATGCAGCGGATAATGGCTTCTCTCCTTCAAACTTTATTAAGCAATAATGCACTATTTCACTAGATTTTGAAGAGCCTCTTTCTCAAAAGATTTTTAAAGGTGGTCGCTTTTTGAATATGTAATATAACCTAAATCGGGCCACGTTGACCAGCAATGTCTCAAAAAGATATCACGTTTACCCCAAATTGGAACTACGCATTTCCATATTTTCTTACGAATGATATATACGATGATAATAATAATAATAATAATGATGATGAATGATGAATGAATGATAATGATATATCTCGTATATATATATATATATATATATATATAAAGTATTGTTCCATACTCTAACGCATATCAACGTACCCAGAGATCAGACGAAATTACAAAACTGGATGCTTGGCGGGTCAGTGACAATGTAGGAGGTTAACGCGGCAACTCAAAAAATAATGGTCGCTTTAACGTGACACTGTTCAACGTCACAGGTGCAAGTGGTCATAAAGAAACCGACGCCTGCTTCATTTGGGCAAACGTGCAAATGAACATGAATAAATAGGAACATACATATTATATGTTGCTCAGTGGCTACACGCCGCCATACTTGTACGCGCTTAATGCCTATTGTTCTTACCACACACATCAATTAGCACGACGTGATGCTCAGTGTGCAACATGTGTTTTTTTAAATGTAAGCCAAAAACTATTTCAACTAGTCTAACCGAGCTCTTTATTGCTGTGTTCATTCGATTTCATGATGCCGACGGCAGAGACATCTTTCTGTGGTGCAAGTTGCTCTGCTGGCCGTGTTCCCGCTATTTACCATGTCGCCACGAAACAACTACTCCTGCAGGCGCCAGACTACAATGCGCCATCCTGCTGCCATACTGCAATCGCTATGGCTTCTCGCGTTGCCGTTCGTAAGCGTGAGCGCGAATACCACCATCAACGACGACCACTTCCACTGGAACTACATGCCGCATCCCTATGAGAACTGTGAGTTGTCGCAACGTTGCTTAGGACAACATGCGCTCGGGAACAGTGTTATTTGTGGTTTTTGTGGCAAAATTATAAATGGGCAGAAAAGGTATTTTCATCAGCACGAAGAGGGCGTGAAACCACTAAAGTGAGCTTTTGAAAACCGGCCCAACCTTCTGTAAGCCTGTAGCAGGTAGCAAGCAAGGTGAAAAGGAAAACGTCTGCTGTAGTATTTTTGAGCGCTTTGATACCTGGGCGCTCTATTGTTATTGTCGTCCTCATCAGCACAATCTCAGCCCAGCAAATGACAGATGAGCTTTGCACAATTGTTCTATGGTCTACTTGCTCACATTTAGAAGAACTCTTTCTATTTTTTTTTTCTATTTCTAATTAGTAGTGGCGGTGGCTTAGGCGGCTAACGCACCGTTCGAAACGGGGCGTTGCCATGGCAACCACGATTCGCAAAACATCGCTAGTTCGAGTCCTGGCCGTGCTGTTTGAATTTGTTGGACGTGGTTGTCATTGCCTTGCTGCTACATGCCTCTGCTGGAGAAAGCCTATATAATTCCAGTACGAGAACGCGATGACGATAGATGCATTTAGACGATATCGTGCCACAGGCAACTTAGCCCATTACGAGCGTCTAAAATGTAGTTGTCAGAGCGTTAAAAAAATACTAGCAGGCAATGGGTACTCTAGAGAGGTGTCACTCATATTCCTTCGGACCAGGTACTTTCAACCTGTACCATTCCTGCAAGGTAGACACATACAATTCACTCACAAAACTCATGCACACCCACCCCCAATACCTCCGGAGAGGAAGAAGGAACGAGTAGAATCGCACCCCCTCAATCATTTGAAGTATTTGCTAGGCAATTCCTTTTCGGTGGAGTCTCACAGTACCGGCCGACATTTGAGGATGACTTTTCTGCAATGGTGTTCGTGTGTGCAAACCTAATTGTCCAGCTACTCCTCTAAACAAACGCCATTGGATGAACCATAGCTAGTTTTGTGGAGTGAGCCATCGAGCTAGATAAATCATGGTACATTGTGCTAATGCCATATATTGCGAAATATTTCAGTCTACCTCGGCGATTACTGTAGAGTGGCCAACGGGACGCATTGTGGTCCCGATGTGCACACAGTGGACGTCAATCCGGTAGGCACCGGCAGCGCCGTAGTGATTCGCGGCTTTCGGAAGTCACAGCCGAAAATCATGGAGCCGTTAACGTGCTGTCTACGAGTAAAAACGCCAAGTCCCGCTAAGTTCAGTGTGCATATCGACAAGGTCACCTTGCGCGCCCAAAGGAAGCTCGGTCGCGCGTGTGAAAACTTTGTCCGGGTAAGTAACGTTCGAATAAGATGCTTTGTGAGCCACTTTTTCAACCGCTTTTTTCCATACAGTCATTTCACTCATTGAATAGCACCACAGCTCTGGATAGGGTGTGTCTTTGCCCCCAGCGCGACGTTTCCTGTCCAAAACCGATCTGGGTCAATCAATATTTTGGAGCGTGATAGAAGCTCTACTCACTCTTTATCCTACCAGATCGCGTCAGAAGTAGCTCTGAGTTAACGGCTAACTAGTCGATCGTAAGAATGCGATACGCTATCTCGCAGATACGGTGGTTGGTGGTGTAGTTATATAAATGAATAATTGCTTTGCAGGTGCGCGGTCCTAATGAGGAGATGAATACCATTTGCGAACACACCAGCAAGCGCTCAATGCGGAGCTCCTATAACGAGGTGACGTTTGACTTTGCTATCTCCGCCGACAACCCGCTCGAGTTCCAGAAGGTCAAGATCATTGCAACGGCCGCCCCGGACGCCAGCGGTACGTGCCATTAGCACACAAATAGGACAACACCTACATTGGATACATCTTTTTGTTCGTTTTGTTAGCTCCTGCATATTTGTAAAAACGTTATATGAGGATAGTCGGGATGTGTGGACACTAATTATGTTTGCATTTCTATTTTTCCTATACTTTTAGTAGACTCTAGCTATTAACTAGAATGTATGACAAAATAAGTCCTGGCAGTACGTTACTGGATCGAAAAATTGGCTATGAGCCAAAAAGTCTGACCGACCCACGCCTAAAGTGTCTTTCCATCACTCTCTCTTTCCTGGTGTCCTCTGTAGGCTTTTTCGCTATCCACTGGCCGCTAATGGCAGCCTTTGTCATTGTGGCGAGCCTGTTCCCGACGTGCTGCTTTGTCTACCAATACTATAAAAATAGCAGCCGCGGAGAGACATTTAACCTCCTACTCACCGGAGCACCTCCTATGCCCAACGAACACTCGCACATCAACCAGCAACCAGTGTGCAACCCCTTTTACGGAGTGATCTAGCTCGGAGGAGAACGCCACTGATCAATGCGACCCCGTCTCTTCCGTCGTATCGAAGAAGGCACGAGTAACAGGAACTACCTCGCTGTTCTCAGGGCAGTCATCACAACAGTGATGCCCCCCTGAGGTGAAACAGAAAACGATGACTCCCGCTGTGGAGGATTTTCGAATTTCGCTGTTCCGCTATGGCGGCACCGATAATCAGCGGCGCTGCATTGAGGAATGCCGGCGCCTCTGGATTCGCGAGCAGGAACTGTGCGATAAAGATTTGAACTAGTTCATTATTGAATATTCGTAAGCTGGAGTTCTTCATTTTTTCATACTCTAGGGTCCATATAGTCACAGACCATGTTGAAATTATTCTGTTGTTTTCAGTTCCGATGGAGTATTTAGAAAATAAATTTGTGTTCATTCTGTAGTACGTGGAAACCTGGCCAAATTTTTGAAATGGGTTGTTTAGCGGTTTGGTTTAGCAACAATGAAATTACGAATACGTGCGATAGCGATGCCTGTACGTTATTGATTGATTGATTTATTGTTCGCTTGGCATGTATACCTAAATACACATGTCACCCTTTCATATCAAGGGCGCTTAGAGCGGCAGCATATATATTACCTACGCATCCATATAAATTATGTCTACTTCAATACCTACTGAGTATTTGCTTTCCATTGTGACAACCTCTTCTTTGTAATATCGACCAGGTCATTTCTAACATTTGGTCCTAGAGCTAGGGCCTCCGCCAGCTCCCCCCTAATGCTATACATTCTCTAATAATATGTTCGATTGACTCATTCTCTAGCCCACATGCTCGACATTATGTACTTTGCCCCTCCTTAAATTTAGCTCTATGTATTCTTGTATCCAACATCCCTGCCCTGGTATCTGCCAATAGCCCACTCGCTCTTGAATTATCGTATACCCATTCTACCCCGCCCCTTTCCCGCTTTTCCCTTCCATACATAGTTGCCAAACTTGATTTGGAGCCCATCGCCAATTTCCATTTGTCTGTATATGACTTCCATCCCGTTCAACTGAACGGCTTGTGTCTCCGGAGACGGTAAGGGAGTCGCCATGGCGGGCTCCTCGTCCTTACAGTGCACACGACCACGGCGTTGCGCGTGACGTGGCCAGCCAGCTACCCTTCATACGTACGATAGAAGAGGCAGCACGAAATTTACCTTTGCACATTACCTTCGTACGAGGCTGACGGCGGTATGCGTCCGCGATGGGATGTTATATATATATATATTTCTTCTTGCTCATCGCAGACCTAGCACGCCATGTGCGGGAGGAGTTCAGAAACGCCGTCGTCATGTATGCGGATGACATAGTAGTGGCCCACCGGAACCGCGGTGCCATTCGTCCAATTGTCGGCGACGTAGAAAGTTACCTTCACCGTAAGCGGCTGTAAATAAATTCGCGGAAGACGAAAGCCATGAAGTTTCGCCGTAGGGGTCGATTGGCTGCAGCAGACTGTTGTGGCCAACCGCTGGAGTTTGTCAACTCTTTCCCGTATTTGGGTCTGAGACTACACTATACGGGAACGACCTTTACCCAGCACATCGGCGACAGGTGTCGAACGGCTATTGCCTCTATTCACACAGAGATGAGGGACCCTCGACGACTGTCTTTGAGTGCGGCCGTGCGTCTTTTTAACCTTAAGATTGTGCCAATGTTGAGCTACAGCCTTAGCAAGGTGTGGCGCCATCTTTCAGCGGCAAATTTGGCCAGCTATTATAGAAAGATGCTTCACAATATATATGAAGCGGATCCTTTGCTTACCGCGGACGGCAAGAAGCCGCTTCGTGTACCTCCTAGCGGGTTGCGGGCCGGCAGTGGAAACAATCAGAGTCAGACTTAGGTCACTTATTACAAGACCACTTCAGCAATTTTTCTTGGAGTGGCAGGGAAAAGTGACCGAGGTCTCGGCAGAGGTCGCGCAATTGGATGTGTATCTCGCCAGGAAGGTTAGGGATTGAAACTATCATTTCTACAGAAACTACATACGCTAACCTCAATGTTAAAACTGTTTGGCTTATTGCACATATTGTGGTAGTTTCCGTGCCAGGTTTTTCGCACTGAATTGCACTTGTTCTGTGTTGATTGTAAGTTTGTCTCCTTTACACAATTTTTTAGTTTAATTGAAGCAAAAGTGTAGGTTAGAGAATTCCGCCAGCTGCAAGCTTGTTCTAACAGATGCTGTTTAATGAGCGGTGCACATGCTCTAAAATCACAGTTTAAGTCAACACCTCTTACTATTTTTGTATGTATATAGGTGCAGAGTCCCCTCAAAGTCGCCGATGTCCTGTAAGGGGACTCTGCTTCATTACAGGAAAGTTTGGCTGAAACAACTCGCGGTTACTTGATCTACAGCTCTTTCCGGTGGGCTATAAACACATATTAAATAATAGTCGGTGAGCTCTAGCACTATGCGTCTGGTGGTGCTTTAAAACAGCTTGACATACTCCGTAGTTCCGCTTGCTTTATGCAGACGCCTAAATTTGATCTTCCTCGTCTTTTGAACTGCCAGTTCATGTAATACTTTGTGGTGCAAGTTGGGGGGTTCTAGTGAAGTCTGTTTCTCGTATAAAACAAGATGTTATATTCGCTAAATACGTTCGCCTCTACTGTACGATATAAGTGACTAAGAGATTCGACATTCCATAGCAGACATTATGCTGGAACTGTCATAGGTTGTCATGGGGTGTGGTCTGACTGATTTGTCATTGGTGTGTGTGTCTCCATTTCTCTGTGCTCATTGTGATCTTCTGCCCGCTTGCCAGGTAACAACGTACGCTGTTAATGTCCTCCCCTACGCCGTACTCCGCCGGATATTCTATACCGGTGTAACCGGCCGCGGTACGGGCAAAAATGAATGACCGTCTGACCAGACGGACAGCAGTTCAGTAGTTCGTTAGTTTGCTTGCAGCTATTTACCAGCACGTGATAGCTGTTGTCATATGGCTGGCTCATGTCAGCCAGCACGTCAAGTTTGTCACTTTCGTTTATGTGTCTTTATCTATTATTCGACATACACACTCTTTGTTTGCGTCCGCGGAGTGTAGCAGGTCTACGCGGGTTCTAACGAGAAACGTTCTCTAGCGGGGTCGCGCGGACGATCTGGTACGCCGTGTGCCTCCACGGCCCTTAACCGGGTCGTCTTTTGTTTTTGCCAGTCGTATCGAAGTTGCATTAGACGTTCGCCGTCTCCAACTGTACGCTAGGGGTGGAAGGGGTGCTGCGCCGACTATGTTTTCGTTTGTCATCAGTGTTTCGTTTGGGGTGCCCACGACGTTGGCCTGTTGGCTGCTGTTGAAATAAGGCACGTTTCGCTTTAAGCGTACGTGCACGTGTTATCGTTACTGCTGTTGCTGCTGCTGATGTTTGTTGATAGTCTTATGAAATATGAACATTCGAACTATTTCAGTAATAATAACTAACGTTAGTGTCCTAGTTCGTAGTATGTACTACGTTTCTCGTGTCCGTTACGGATTGCACATAGGGCGTTTAGTGGCGCATGGGGTCAACATTCATCAGGTATCTGCTGCAGCAAAACAGCAATATACTTGACATTCTGATGTTCTTGAACATCTGTTTCACGCTGAGCATAATGTCGTGCTGATTGATGCTTGTACTAACGACTCTAAAAGCATTAAGCGCATACAACTATGACTATGGCGGTAGTAGCCGCAGAGCCACATATTGTGGCCACCGTTCTATATGTATAGTTTTCCACTGTTCTACCTTAGATGAACGTTTCTGTTCATTTATGTTCATTTTCACGTTTACTTAAATGAAGCAGGCAGACGACGTTTGCATGGCAAGAAGGCGTGGTGGACGACACGCTTGTCCTGACGGACGTCAATCCCGGTGCTCGACGGGATCTCGGTGTTCGTAACATCAGAACTCTACGACAACAACATGTGTGACGACGACAACAACCCGACATGTGTGAACGTTTCGGGGCAGACAGTGTCATCTAGTACCGTGGCAGAAGCTGCTTCAATGCATGATAATCAAATGGAGCGGGATGGCGATGCTCTGAACGATGGCGATACTGAGCGTTGGATTGCTGCAAATGTTGTAGCCAAAGAGCGCACTGAAACAGCTCTCTTTTCAGCTGACGACAAGCAACTTGAGAACAATTTACCAAGGTAATGGATGAGCCCTGCTTTGCTCGCACTGGTGAACTCGTTATTGTGGCTGTTGATATTGTGGATAGGGCTAATTTGGTGAGTTGAATACAACTCACGGATATCCCTGTCCAATCACAAACGAGTGGCCAAGGATCCACTGTTAAGGGTAAGACTTGTGGCGTTCATCCGTCACTCAATTAGGACTTAATTGTAAACGAGCGAGTTTGAAAACCCACGGCGTGGTCTCTACAGAGAGCCTCATCATTGTTACAGGTGCTTTAGCCAAGACCACATCCGGCCGAAATGCCCGTGGTCGTCCCCACGTTGCCGCCGTTGCGGCTCTACGAAACACCTCCGTAAACACTGCCTTCAACCCCGGAAGTGCCTGTAGACAAACAATATCTTGTTTGTAAATCCTCTGTAAGGAATCTCATTTTCTGCATTCTCCCTGGCGCGCGTTTCCAAGTCGCTTCCGTTGGACCCGCTATCGGATCCCCAAACAACCTCACTGCTGGCCTACGCGACCAGCTTAAGGACGCTCAGCTGTCTGCTGTAACTTCAAATTTGGCTGATCTGCGTCCGCCCGAAACTGACTCTGCGATGACGGCGACCTGCTCTGCTGTCGCGTGCGACATCGCACCGAAGTCTCCTCCAACCGCGCAATGATGTCACAACAAGACATTCGAGGGTGGGTCGTTCCCTCTGTCAGCAGTCGCGAAAGCAACGATCAAAGTCTTCCTACAAAAGAAATTTGCTCTATGCAAGTTTTGCTGCAAGCACACTGGCACATGTTTTACTGCATAATGTTACTCTTGTAACATCTAAAGTCACGAGCGCATTTTAAATGATTTCCCTTTTAGCCCGGGGTTTTCGCCAACATGTCTCTGGAGCTTGCAATTTTGATCAGTGAGGTCTGCTCAACCGCAAGCAGATATTCATATAAAAGACTACTGCAATCCCCAACTGCAGTATTCTGCATACCATCTCAGAAGAAAGCCGAACTCTCACATCGGCACTACGCGAAAATTTCAGCCGATTCCGGGAGGGAAATGCTCCGGAAGCTAACAACTCTGCGATGGTCCGTGTAGTTCAGGGAAACTCACTCGCTCTCGGCAATGTTTCCTCTGCAGCATGAGTTCTTTTATCCACCGACACAGTAGCGCCGTCTTTGCCGAAACGGGGCCGGCCCTCCTGGGCAAGCATCCGCCAAGTCTACCTAACTTATAATTTTGCCGGGCAGATCCCGATGCTGGGAAGATCCATGAAATCACCGTGTTTGCGATAGATGTCATCAACGTCATCCTGAGCTTTCTCAACAGCTCAGGCGACCGATGACCTTCGGCCGCGTCATCTAAAGGTTCTTATCGGCAGAAACGGTGAGATGAACCGACTGCTCTTAAGCCTATTACTCTTCGTCAAACCTGCTATTAATAAAAAGTTCCTTGACAAACAGTATGTGTTACCAGTAATACTGTACGCGTCATCTGTTTGGAATACAGGCCCCGCGAGAGACAACAAATGATCTCCACAATATACAACAGATTTTTAAAACGCGTCAGATACAGGTGCAATATTGACCCTAAGGAGATCGAATGCGATTCAATTCTACAGCTTTTAGAAGAAAACGATACCAAAATGTTCGATAAAATATGTCAGAACGACGAGCCACTGCAATGTTTTTTTTCATTAAGGTCGTAATGCCAACACGTAGTGGCGCAAATTTATACGCAAAAGCCACTGCAAAGGAAACCTTTGTAAACAGCCTTTTTGCATGGCACAGTAGCCGTCAAGCGCGCAACTGTAACAATCTATCTGAAAATAAATACCCCCCTTTTCGGGGTGCGTTTAATAATAAATAAATCTTCTGCCAGCTGCCAGGTTGATTCCTGATCACGAATTCGAGCTTCTAGGGACGCTAATTCTTGACGACACCCTTGGCTTATCTTTAACTAAAAACGGCTCTGACCTTGTTGGCGGGTGCTTCTGACTGTGACTCTTTGATGCGAATTTACTATAATTGCAGTGTCTACTCAAGCAATCATCATCATCATTAGCACCATTCAATTCCATCATCACTTGCCAGCACCCCTCTCGCCCTTTGTTCTCATCAGCACCCCACCGTCATCGCCATCACCAACTTTATTATCGTCAGCTTATTCTTCACTATCATCGACATCAGTGTTTATCTTCTTCCTCACCACCATCTAAATCCTCATCATCCTCTTTGCGTTTTACCTTCTCCACCAGTTAATACCTTCAGCGTTATCATCATTAGCACATCTCCATCATCTTTATCACCCTGCTAAATTAACCATCACCCATAGTCATCATCATCGTTGTCACCATCATCATCACTAGCCATCATACATCAACATGGCCTTCATCATCGACATCGCCTCAGCTTCCATCATCGATATGTCATCATTATCGAATGCTATACTCAGTGTCTTAATATCGAACACTATACTCAGCACGGTCCGTGTCCGCCTGTAGACAAACAATATCTTTGTTGGCGCGGGAGGCAAGACATACGATATCGATTGAGTGGCAGCGAATTCATATTGTCATTTTGTCGTGGCCCATTCGAGGGCTGCTAAGGCTACTTTAAACGTACGGGGGAAGTGTGCTGCACACGAAACCCGGGCCGGTCGGTCAACGCCCCGGGCTTTAGCAACCCGGTGGTACCGATTGGGACGCCTGCTACTTGGCTTAATAGGCACAACGAGAGCGAGTTAGCCACATGAACGCAGAACTTCCGGCGAGAGGACCATCTGGCTCCGTTGCTGCCTTTCGCAGTGTAGGGAAACCCCTGCTCTGAAGTGGGCCAAGCCACCCTTCCGGGGGTGAGTATATTCCGGGATGTAACGCGGAATCGCGAGGTGATCGCGTCTAATTGTCGGGTTGGAGTAGTGTTGTACCTCCATTCCGAACCTCGATAGAAGGGAGGTTGGGGGAGCCGCTGGCCTGCCTAATCGGACTGGCGGGCACTCCCGCAAGAGGTCCGCGCGTAACTACGCGGGCGGCGGGAGTGTAGATATCTCTCTCTTTTGCTAAACAGGCGCGGCATAGCACCTAACCATGCCCGTGAAACGAACGTCACCGAAATGGCAAGGGAGAAGTGCCCGAACCGGTGCATGCAGATCGTCCAGTGATATGGGATGAACGCATTGTTGGAGCAATCAGCAATGCGGGCGGTCCAGCTTATCATCTAAAGACAAGTTGAGGGAAGCGCCGTATCAAACCCGGTGGAAGACACTCTCAACAAGGTATGCATGTATAGCAGGTTGATCCTTCTCCAGCGAACACGGAGGCTGCCAGCGAAACAACCGAGGGGCCGTTAATGGGCGAAAATCAGATCGCGGTGCAGAGAACGCTCATTGAGAAGATGGACGATGTAACAACAGTCGCTACTGAAGTTCACGAAAAGAAGATCAGATCGACGATAATAGTTTTCAAATAGTGACGCGCACCAAACGATTGCGTGAGTCAAAGGTAGTACTAGCCAGGTGGCTGTAATATTTACAGCTGATGTCAACGCTTTGGAGACGCTTTTTACTGACGTATGCTCGAGCAGTAGGTGGCAGATGTTGGACTCGAAATCAACATCAGCAAGACCAAGGCCATGAAGTTCCGTAAAGCTGGTCGACTCGCGGTACGTCAACAACTTTCCGTATCTCTCTCTCCCAATCTCCGGTACGTCGTTTACCGAGCACATCACCGAGAGAGTCAGAAAAGCCCTCGTAACAAGCGTCGGGATTGAGAAACCCACGCTTCTCTCCCTCAACACGGCGATGGGACTTTTCAACATCAAGATCGTACGGCATTCAGCTCATCTCGAGAGACTCGACCGAGTGAAGCCCGCTTTTCTCAAATGCTCGGTCTCCACACGTCGTGCCGCAATCGTCTGGTCTATCTACTCGTCGACACTCCGCTCTTCATGGAAAACCTGTAACGCCAGTTCCGGCTGCCCGAAACACAGGCCTACAAGAATTTCATCTGTCAGTGGGAGGAAAGAATGGCAGACGTGGATCCCGACTTCCTCAAAACGGGTGCAATGACAAACAATGCTTGAATAGGACTACATTGCACTAACCGTTACGTGGTAGTACGCTACGCAGTGCACGACTTTCACCATGTTCTTTGTACAACTCAAAAGTACCATGAGCCGACCGATGAATGAGAAGCTTGTGAGAGATATCATGCGAAGAAGTGCTCCAGAGTGGAATCATAGTGATCGTGTTTATATATATATATATATATATATATATATTATATTTGACTATACAGGTAGTTCCATAAGTTCTTAGAATGAGCTTTTTAGAATTTTGGCGCGCTTTCACCGTTATTAGGAACTGCAACTTTTCGACTGCTAGCACTCAAAATATTATGGTGATTGGCAGTTGCGATTTCGTTTGATAGCTTTTCCCGTGCAACGTATCGGCGTGATTTTTAAAAATGAAGAAAAAAGAGTTTCGAGTGGTTATCAAGCATTTTTATTTCAAAGGTTGGAATGCGACCCAAGTGAAAATTGGGTTGGACGAGACGTATGGTGACTCTGCGCCATGTTTTGCCACTGTTTCCAACTGGATTAATGTGTTAAAAAGAGGTCGCAGGGGCACCGAGAATGAACTACGTCCAGGAGGCCAAAAAACAGCAACTGATGAGGAAAACATAGAGAAAGTGCGAAACATCGTTGGCACAGATAAGCGAATGAACATTAAGGAGATAGCGGAGGCATTAGGAATTAGTTTAGGTAGTGTGCATTTTATCCTATACGAAAACTTGAAGATGAAAGAGCTCAGAGAAAAATGGCTGCCGCATTTGCTCAACCAAGGCCAAAAAACGCGCCTGTTTTCGCTTCACAGCGAAATTTGGCCAAGATGTCGAACATCCGTCCATTGCTAGGTACATTGCTATCGCTGCCAAAATTGGTAAAGTGTCTGCAAGAATAAGCGGAGCTCGCCCCTCAGTAAAAGACAAGATTTCGGGTGTGCACCCTTCTATACCAGAAGCAGCTATTTTAGCTTCTCTCGAATCGTATGGAGTCTTTAAAGCAGTCCGAGTAAAAACAATGCTAATGCCAAATACCAATGTTGTAACGGCAACGGAGCATGTTATTCTGATCTTCGTGGGTAATAACTTTTAGCAGAAGTCCGCCTGAGACTTGAACAACCCGGGGTCATGTACTACCGCGAGCCGATGCAATGCTTCAGAAGCTTTAACATGGATCATTTAGCCAGCTATGACAAAATGACACAACCGAGATTCCGGAGGTGTGGGTCACAAAAGCATTTAAGGAGAGACTCTTTGGCGGAAGCCCGCGTCTGCTTGTGCAATGGTTGCCACGAAGCCACCTGGGGTCCTGCCCAAAAAGATTGCGCCACACGGGCATGCTAAATAAAACGTCGCAAAACATAATTCAAAGGCAGACGGAAGTCCCGAGTATTCCACTCTTACCATTAGCCTGCGTGCACACGTCCGATAACTTTTCGTACGGCGAAGTTGGTCTTCTGTAGTAAAGAATTGTATTAAAATAAGCAAGGACCTCGCAAAGAGCAAGATACTTAGAAATCAAACACCGTCGGCTGAAATAAGACCATCTGTGGCAAAAAATAATGTTGGCCTTTTCCAATCTATCATGGATAAGATTATTCCTTGTATCGTGGAAGCAGTACAAGCGGCAATCACCAGTGTCATTGCTAAAATGATGCCATCTCTATTGTCGCACGTGTTGGGATCAGCGAGCTCCCTAAAGACCAGGAAGCACCCTGAACGTATCGAGATCGAAGATGCACTTCGACACTAATTGAAGCGTTCCTACGAGAAACGTTTTATGTATTCACGCATGAGGTGATTTTACATACTGACGAAAAAGTAAGAGTAAAATGCACTCGTGACCAAAATAAGCGCGTGCAGGTAGTGTAGTGGCGAAAAACCTTTTGAGACCCAGCCAAAAAACAGCAATATCTACTCAACTTCTTTCAATGGAATTGCGAAAATATAAAATCATATTGGCCTTCCTTCCTCTAACTATGAGTACTCGATATGACGTGCTGGCCCTTACTGAGACCTGGGCCAGGAACCAACTGTAGTTTTCGGTTGATATCTGATAGAATGTCTTGGACAACGGAGTGAAGATCTAGGAAGAGCAAGCGGTGGAGTGGCTGTACTATATAACAGTAAGCTCAGTAGAATAGAAGTACTATACACAGAGGACAACTACGTTCTATTTGCAGGAAGTTCCATAAATATAATCGCGATGTATTCTAGTCCTTCGGAAGCAGTTGCCGACCTGAAAAGCTAGGTATTGCTTGGATAATGTCGACCTTAACAAAACAACAATGCTTTGCGGGGACCTTAACCTCCCCGACAAACCGGACAATGTTAGAACAGGCGCACTTATCAACAAGTTACGTGTGAACATGCGTAGATGCGAAATACAGATTAGCATAACATGCATGAATGTATTTGGGCATGATTTATAGGAAAAGGTCCTTAAAATTGTGTGTCCCGTACACGGCTTGTGAAAACCACCGCCTTACCGAGAGTGTACGTCATTTGAAATGTAATTATGTCTGTGTAGGTATTTTTAAATCCTTAAAATTGTTGTTTCTACAATTTTGCATCTATTACAATCTATTACATTCAATATCTAACATATATATAAGGTACGGACATCGTTATAGCACCTATTCGTAACTTCATTGTCACTTAACCAAACCGCTAAACAAGACATTTCGATATCTATACTGATATAAAAATTTTAAATACTTGGCCAGGTTTCCACGTACTACAGAGTAAACACAAATTTATTTTCCAAATACTTCATCGAGAAATCTCCAACAAATATTGGAAATGCAACTATATTATGGATCATAAAATATGGAAAATTGAGGAACTCCGCCTTACCAATATTATGAACTAGAAAAATAATATTAGTAGTAATAAACTAGTTCAAATGTTGGTAGTTTCGGTAGCGCTTTTCTCCGGGCTAGATCACTCCAGGTCCGTACGCTGGTTGCTGGTTGAGGTGCGAGTGTTCGTTGGGCGTAGGAGGTGCTCTGGTAAGTGTCGGGTCAAATGTCTCTCCGTGGCTGCTAATTTTGCAGCATTGGTAGACAAAGCAGCACGTCGAGAACAGGCTCGGCACAATGACAAAGGCTACCATTAGCGGCCAGTGGAGAGCGAAAAAGCCTACAGAGGACACCGTGAAACAAAGAGTGATGGAAAGACACTTTAAGTGTGAGTCGGTTAGATTATTTGGCTCATGGCCAATTATTCGATTCAGTAACGTTATCCTTTCATACATTCTAGTTAGTAGCTAGAGCCTACCTAAAGTATAGGGAAAATAAGAATGTTTTCGACGTAAAGGGCCTAATTGCATACTATTATAGCGATTGTTTTTTAGCGTACTAATTGATTTATTATTCGCTTGCCATAAACGCCTAGAAAGAAATGTCGTTCGTTTGGATACACTGGGGCACTTAGAGCGGCTGCATAGAGCTCGACTGCTACAGAATTGGTGAGTGTTACGTGACGACTTTTAGTAAGAAATGGCAAGTTGCAAAGGCAAAGTTGACAACAGAAGCAACAGCAAAAAACTACAGTAACAATAACAACAACAGCAATTGCTGCAACGCAAAATCTGATGATTTGCATCACCTCTGGGTCGACTCACCGATCATCGGTAGTGTGGTTTCGCAACGGATGTCATTAATACGACGTTATTCTAGCGGCTTAAGAATTCAATTCATATCCTCGTAACTACCTTAGCGACAGCGTAACGAGTTGGAGCGCGAGTATATGTTTTGTGCGTGTTTTAAATATGTGCCCACGAGCGCATCGAACAGCGCGTACATCTCTTCTACATTTAACAGATTGATACACAGGTCCGGGCCAGTTTGGTAAAGCACACTTTAGTTATTGACACTTGATCCTGATGTGAAGGCCCTTTCCCTATTTATAAGTTCGCTTTAACGATAAGTAGTATCGTTTAAGACTGCATACTTCACAGTTTGAGTTGTAAAAACTCACAGTGTTCATATCGATGTGGCATGTAGTTCCAGTGGAAGTGGTCATCGTCTATGGTGGCTTTCGCGCTCACGGTCACGAACGCCAGCGCGAAGAGGCAGGTGGAGTGCAGGATGGCGACAGCGTGGCGTGACATGATAAGTCTGCAGGTGTAGTTGTTCCGTAGAGATTTGATGGAAGACGGAGCCAGCAAAACGTCTCGCCTGCCAGACAGAAGTAGCCCTGAGAATAGTGTATTGGTGGACGAAATCGTTTCGTTGACACGTCGTATTTGAATTGTTAGAAATAGGCTTTCTGGCACAGTATGAATCTAGCTGTGTGCGCGAAGTAACACTTGAAAGGTAGATATGCGAATAACAACCGCTCTATATTAATGTGCTTTGGAACGCATTGGGATGTGTATGTAAAATAACGTGCAGAAAGGTTGACGCTGTTTCTATATATATATATATATATATATATATAGACTGTCTATGCGTGCACCATGTTGGAAAATAACGTGAGATGTTGCCCGTCGGGGGTGACAATTCTTTAAATGTCCCTGAAGCCATAAATACGCGGAATGGCAGTGCGGCGACAGAATACGTGCCTCTAAGTAGCATATATGTGTGCACGTGTAGAGTGATGATGGACAGGAAAGGGACTGCAGAGAGTGACCCGCCACTTGCTGGTTGCACGGGGTGTGCTACACATCGACAGATGAATGCAGAGATGGTGAAAGTAAACGCAGAAGCGGACAAGTAGTGTGGTATAGCGAACGCTATGTAAAACAAGTGTAGGACGTGCATGACGGATGTGCAACAAACACTTAACGTGATTAAAATAAGGGAGCCCGCCTTAAGGAAGAATGAAAGGAAGCCAAGAGCGTTTAAGCAGAAGTTAATCAAAAGACCCGGCAGAATCGAGAAGAAAGTAGATAGACGCCAGCGTTGACAGCCTGTAACTGCTGCTGTTGAGATAGAGAGCAGTGATAAAGGCTAGAAGAAAGCGAAATTAGAAGAAATAACAACATTTATAGAGGAAGGCGAGACCAGCCGAAGCTGAGGCAGTGGATCTTAAGCTAAGTCGTTTATAAATATTGAGAGTGGAGGAATTGTTGGGGAGAGTTATTCCGAGGAGGGTACGGCAGGCTGACAGTTATTTGAAAGAGAGGTGGAACATTCAGGGCTATTGTGGAATTGATTGAGGAATATATGGATATGTCTGATAATATAACGTAGATATTGGCGTTTCAAAGGGGAAGGGTTAGTAGATGCAATGCAAGCACATTGTGAGCTGGAAGCGGTTAGGGAGGTAAGTGAGCATGCAGGAAAATTAATACACGTTTTCACTAAGCGTAACATAAAGTTAACGCATGCACATTGCCCAAAGCGGTTATTGGAAACGCAAGACGAGACTATAAGGCGGCTTGCAGGGCTGTAAACATAAAACTAACTTTCTTGGTGCGGGCAGCTAACATTAAATACCTTGCCCCAGAATATTGGAATACAACATTGAATTTATTCAATAATTGCACATTTGCACACTGAGGCAGTGCCCGCCTAAAAAAATAGTTTAAAATCGCCTCCCGGTGAGTTCGCCTGCTCCTCCTCCGCGACGGACCCAGCTCTTGTGGTCCCGGTGCGCCCGGAAGACCAGTAGGGTACCCTGCATGGCCAGGACGGTTAGGTCGATCAGGTTTTTTCTTCGATAACCCGAGAGTCAGGAGATCCTTCACCGACTCGGGCTCCCATACACCGGTCATCGACACGGTGATGGACCCGAATCAGTGGGGAAGCGAGCTGGGAAGTTGATCCCTGACCCCGGGTATATCGTATTTCCTGATCTTATCCCGTCTGGCCAATGCAAGGTCTCTTGAGGGGCCGCAGACCTCGGCGTCCAAGACCCAGACCCTCGTAGGTGAGCGATGTGGGCCAGCGTCTCGACAGCGTTGCACCCATGACGACAAAATTTGTCGTACCCGGGGCGACCCCTTGCGAGTCTGGCACGCGTTGGTGATGCGTTGATCCTTAACTTAATCAGGTTTATGTACTCCCTACCGGATAGGTAAGGAGTACCCTTGACCCAGTCATTTGTAAAAGGGGTTAGGTGTGTGTGTTTCAGGTGAGCCCTATCGATTGTGTTATGTAGTGTACGAGACCAGTACTCGGTCTCGTGTGCGGCGTCTTCAATGGTCGTGTCATCGACACAGAGAGCGCTGGTTTTTGCCAGCTCCTTTCTGTGATAATCGGTCGACAGCAGCCATTGAGTGCCTATGTGGGATGATCTGTTCAGGGCAGTGAGGCGGGAGAGGCGAAGTCTGGGAATTAGTGTACGTATAGGACACCGCTGGAGCCATGACTCTGGACGGTGTTGACTACGGTTGGGTGGTAGGTGCTAGAGGACGGCCCGCTTAGTTAACCGGAGAGCCTGCAAATGACTGGTAATAAAAATTGCAATGTAAAAAGTAATATGGAAAGCCACAAAAACTCAGAAAAGGCAAGGCAAATATTCATCGCAATCTGTAGATCAGAGCCAGGTCACCAGGGTATAGAAATACAACGGGGCTATTTTAGGAAGGTAATCATTGGGGTCGGACAATGGACATATTAACAGGGGAGGATACTACGGAAAAAGCACAACACACTATTGGATTGTGGAACAGAGGCCCCGCGTACAACGTGGAACAGGGGGTACAACAGCTACAGGAGACAAAGAAAGAACAGGGAAACAGGCAGATATTTAAGAGGGTACGGCACCCGCGAAATGCAAACACAGGGGTAGAAGAGACAAAAAAGAGTGTTAGAACTAGAGAAGGCGTTGAATGTGATTCGAAGGTTGGTCAAGGACAATCTTGTAAATCAAAGAAAGATGCTAAGTGTACTCCAAAAACACGATCAAAAGAGGAAAAAAGTTAAAGAGATAAAGTATTGCTAAATATTAGAGGTGGTAGGGGACAGGGCGAGTGAGAAGAATTGTGCAGGCCGATAGAAAAGAGAGAAATCTCTGTCTCACCCACGGCACATCTGGGTGAGGCAGAGATTCCACCAGGTTTCATTGTTAAAATTGGTATGGAAACGGGAACAGGAGACAATGTGGACAACGGCGGAGGGAGCATATTTGTTAAAAAAACATAATTTCAAGGGATTGAAAATATAATACATGGTGGTAGTTGATGAAAAGCTTAGCGGGGAAGTAAAACTTATAGTAGTATATAGGGCACCGAGTAATACATCAGAGGAAGGTAGAGCATTGTACAGTGGTGGCCGCAGGTAGTAATGGAATGGGATCTATGCATCTTGCAGACATAGAGGGCCACATTCGTCAGTTTGACGGGAGGAACGATATGGAAGGGATATGCTATTAAAATGGGTATCAGCAACAGAGCTAAATTTACCAAATTTGGATACAATAGTATAGTCAGGGGAATTTGAAGCCATCAGCAGATTATTGAATAATTAAGAGAAAAATGCGGGACTCGGTAGGAGGCATGATTATGGATGAAGGACTAAGCATCATTGGAACAAACTTTGAGAAAAGTAATGAGGTTTTCATTGGGGTATCAATTCAATTGTGGCAGAGAGTTTCGTAAAGGGGAGGATGGAGTGTCAAACTTTCTCGAAAGGGAGGCACGAAGTATGCTGGGGTATGAAAATTGAATTACGGCATTAAATGACGGACGACGGGTTACGAAGATGCAGTAGCTAAAAAGGCAACGAGAGTAAAAACGAAATGGGACTGACGAGTGAAATTTGCGGTGAGACCGATAAGGCTCCGTAGTGAACAATGGACATACACTGTTCTATCCAGTGCGCAAATTTAAAATATGATAAAGGCAGCATATACACAGAAGTAACGGCCAGCGCTTATAAAAAAAAGCTGCTTAAAGAAAGTATACGGCAATACCATACATATTTATTTACAATATTATTGGCAGCAGTCTACATCGGATGTTGTGCGAAATCTACACTGATCCTATGTAATGTGTACGTGATTGTAGCGACGCTGTGTCTACTTCGGTGCGTAAAAGTATATCGTATCTATCAATATGCTATTCTCTACAAAATCTACATACACACAACCATCGAGCGCAAAACATTGTCCGTTTAGACACATGGGATGATGGTAGCCGTGCTATGTCACTCGACAAACTAGTGCTTGGTTCTTCTGAGCTCCTGTCTTCCCTGTTTGTTAGAGCAAAACGCTGGTCCGTCCATATAGATGTTGGACGCAAATTTCACGTTGCGTATCTCCTAAACCTCTCCCTATAATTAAGTACAGCCTCATAAAGCATTAGTCCGTCTACGGCAAAATTCTCTGAAAGGGATCGTTTGCGGCCCAAGTCAAGTTCGAAGGTAGCGGACGCGTTTTTGTAGGTTTAGCATGGTAGCGAGGTAGGCTTAGCATGCGCTTAATACAAAACGCCTTTAAACGGTCTAGCCTTTTCAGAATGCTAATAGTGAGAAAAAGGTGCTATTACAGGCAGGCCATATTGTACAATGAGTATAATTTTTAGTTTAAATATATTGGGTCTACAAAAAAGTTTTTTGGGTTTTTTTATGATTTTCTACCGACAAAACCGAAAAACTTTTTTGTAGCTCTATAGTTAGCGCTGTCTTCAAGTCGATATCTTGAAGTTCACCGAGAAGCATAACAGTTGCTGTTGCCCTGAATAGTATTAACGTGACATGCCTGCTAAAAGAGCGTCGTGGTATGTAACACCAAGATGAGGAAAGTGGCCGACGATCTCCAGTGAAGTGCCATTGCTAAAGCGAAGGACTTTTGTTTTATCTTTGTTGAATATTAGCTTGTTGTCTTTACTTCAATTTGCTGTTTTATTCAGGAAATAATGCAGATCTTCACGCGAATTAGCAAGGGAGAAACTGGGGATTCAAAATTAGGAGAACATGAGGATTACATGGCAAGGATGTAGAAAAGAAACAGATCGAACCTACGAATAACAGGCTATCCCGATGGAAGGTGCTGAGCGAGAAAGACGGTGGAGTGCGATATAAATAATTCATAGCTGCAGCATTTTGCGCCCTTGATATAAAAGGGTGATCAGGCGAAGTAGACAAAAAAAACAAGGACCAGCCCGTCATGCTGCTCAGCTAAAGGAAGAAGTAGGAAGCTTAATTGGATGCCTCAGAGTTCCAAGAATTAATCCAAGTAGCGATTTTTTGTTTTAAGTATGTTGTATTAATGCTAGTGCGCCTGTTGTTTTTGTGCAAGTCGGTCACGAGCCTCCAAAAAATTGTCGCTTTTGCTCCTTTCTACACCTTGGTCACGTGAGAGCGCACAAAACGCATTGCGCAAGATAAATTCAAAAGAGTATTCCAAAGCAAAGCGGTTCCGGCGGCTTTACTCAACTCACTATCTATCTCTACTTTTGTAACACTAAAGAGCAGAGAAAAACAACTTTTAAAATTCACTGGTGACTGCTGTTTGAGCCGCTTTTATGATACAAATCACGATCTTGGCCTAGCAAACCTTGTACAGGATGGACAAAGCTGTCCACTGAAGACAACACCTGTATGCATTTTTTCCACAGGCTTTGTCCCTGGGCCAACTGTTTGAGTTTTTATCGCGTCATTATTTAGATTAATACAATTTTCCACCACGAACGACCAACCTGCTTCGAAAAGTTATCAGAGATAAGATTTAACGTATTGAGAAAAAGTGCTTGGCAGACTATCCCCAGTTATACAGGCCATTATCATTACGACAGCTATTTTGAAAGTCTTGGAATATTTACTTTCTGTCGTCATACGTGCAGTAATCAAAGCGATGAGACCGCTACAGACATGCTTAGTGGAGGCTATCTCGCTAGCCGAGTCGATCAAGCTAGTTTTCCGTCACAATGCCAAAAAGTCTTAATTATTGTAAATTACTTTAGTTCTAGCTATTTTATTAGCTATTGGATCAGAGTACACACTAAATAGGCAAAATAGCAAAGTAAGTCACATAAGACAGTTTCTAAATAGTTTGTGGAAATGAAATGCTTATATCAGTGCCTAAAAGTGCAGTAATGTGTTTAAAGGAAGCACATAACTACATCCAACATGGTGAGGCTATCCCTATTTTAAATAGCATTAAGGACTTCGGGGTTACGGTGACACCGGAACTGGATTTTGGCGTTCACATCACATAAGTCAACCGACAAACTGCTCTTATCTCTAATAAAATATTTCGTTGTTCTACAATTCGTGATTGCAATTTTTACATAAGGCTTTATAACAGTTTAGTTGTTCCTCAATTTACGTATTGTTGTGAGGTTTGGCGGCCTTATTTAGGCAAATACATCGAAGCAATGGAACGTGAACAGAGGAAGTTCATTCGTCGTGTCTCAATAAGGTATAATATTTGACAAAATAAAGGTGCGTTTGATTGATTGATTGAAGACATCTTAACTTCAATGGTAAACGTATTAATTTGTTTATTACTCACGTTCAAAGGCCGGTTATTTTCACTACACTATCATTAACTTAAAACTTCCTTCTACTTTTTACCTATTATTTTATGCAGGCAAATTAACATTTGAAACGGCCGACGTGCCACTGTGCCGCGACCTTCATCAGTCTTTTTAGAACTCGATCGACCCGTAGGCTGATATCCTGTCGTCGCTTGAGTTTTCGCTGGGCGTAGGAGACGCTCCAGTAAAACGACGCAGGTCAGGTGTCTCTCCGCCGCAACTCTTGAGACAGCATCGATAAACGAGGCAGCACATCAAAAACAGACTCAGCACAATGACAACGGCTGCCATTAGCGGCCAGTGAAGAGCAAGAAATCCTACGGACGACACAATGAAAAAGAGAACAAGGGAGGAAAGAGGAAAAACTATACTATAAGTTTGGATCGGTGCAATATCATTACCCTTGGCCAATTCCTGGATTGATTGGTAACAACTTTGTTAGACACTAGTTATAGCGATGTCTACGGTAATCGTCAATATCACGTTACGACCATTAATAGCAACCAGAAAAAGCCACGCAAACAACGACAACAGCAATTGCTGCAACAACAACAGCAATTGCTGCAACAACAAACGTCATAATTTTTATCATCATCATCATCATTATAATTAGTAGGTCGGTTTATCGACTACCGATTTAGTTTGAGAAATACTCACCGCAGTAGAGTTCGTCGCTCATGTCTCCGCAGTTGTCACGGCCGTCACACTGGAAACCGTCCCAGATGCAGGCCCCATTGTCGCACATGTACTCTTTGTTGACTGTGTTGCACACCTAGTTCCACAAAGCTGCTCGCGAGACGCAAGAGAGAAGTTAGAACGCAAGCAGACAGTTTGTGTCCACACGGCAGTGCCCTTACTGATGGGGTCCAGAGTACTTATTGCGACATTTAGGATTTTTTTCTCTACTAGTCAGTTTAAAATCGCATCGATAATATGAACGCCTGGTGCGTGGTCAGTGCTATTCACAACAGAACGACTGCGTAGGTCACTCCTGGGTCCATGTGTCAGCTTTTGTTTATATTTTCTTATAAAGGGCCAAATATATTTGGACTAATATCTAACCATCTCTCTCTCTTCTCTTTCTCTCTCTCTCTATATATATATATATATATATATATATATATATATATACATATATATATATAGGATACTCAATTAACGTTGTGAGATAATGTACTTGTGTAGTGTGCTAATGGCACGTACCGGTGGCGTCAGGCGGCCGTTGCAATGATTTTCACTTTTCGGGAACTCCAGAGGATTGCCGGCAGTGACAGCGAACTCAATATAACATCATAAGCCACCGACCACCTTGTCTACATAAGAATTTGTCTCATTCAATGATTAATTAGCCATTAAGTTAAAGCTACTTCTAACGCTACCTGATAGTGTTACGACTGCCAATCCACAACCCTATGCCTTTTCAATACGTGAGATGGCCAAATCTATGAAGAATGGCTGCCAGCGAAATGGAGCAAAAAGCAATCTTTACTCACTCGAACAACGTTTTCACACCTGCGACCGAAATTCCTCTGAGTGCGCAAGGTCACCTCGTCAAACTGCACATTGAATTTGGCGGGATTCTGAGTTTTTACCCGGAGACAGCACTTTGAGGTTCCTTGATTATCGGCTGCGGCTGTCGAAAGCCACGAATCACCACTGCGCTACCGGTGCCCGCCGGGTTAACGTCCACTGTATGCACGTCGGGACCACACTGACTCCCGTTGACCACTCCGCAATAATCCCTGAGGAAAACTGTAACGTTTTGCAACGGATGTCATTAATACGACGTTATTCTAGCGGCTTAAGAATTCAATCCATATCCTCATAAATACCTTAGCGACAGCGTAACGACTTGGAGCGCGAGTATCTGTTTTGTGCGTGTTTTAAATATGTGCCCAGGAGCGCATCGAACAGCGCGTACATCTCTTCTACATTTAACAGATTCGATACACAGGTCCGGGCCAGTTTGGTAAAGCACACTTTAGTTATTGACACTTGATCCTGATGTGAAGGCCCTTTCCCTATTTATAAGTTCGCATTACGATAAGTAATATCGTTCAAGACTGCATACTGCACAGTTTGAGTTGTGAAAAACTCACAGTTTTCATAGCGATGTGGCATGTAGTTCCAGTGGAAGTAGTCATCGTCTATGGTGGCTTTCGCGCTCACGGTCACGAACGCCAGCGCGAAGAGGCAGATCGAGTGCAGGATAGAGACAGCGTAGGCGTGACATATGAGTCTGCAGGTGTAGTTATTCTGTAGAGAATTTGATGGAAGATGGAGCCAGCAAAACGTCTCGCCTGCCAGACAGAAGTAGCCCAGGAAAAATGTCTGAGGATAGTGTATCAAATTGGTGGACGAAATCGTTTCGTTGACACGTCGTATTTGAATTGTTAGAAATAGGCTTTCTGGCACAGTAGGAATCTAGCTGTGTGCGCGAAGTGACACTTGGAAGGTAGAGATGTGAATAACAACCGCTCTATAGTGCATATTCATGTGCTTTGGAACGCATTAGGATGTGTATGTCAATTAACGTGCAGAAAGGTTGACGCTGGTTATATATATATATATATATATATATATATATATATATAGACTGTCTATGGGTGCACCATGTTAGAAAATAGCAGTGAGATGTTGCCCGTCGGGGATGACAATTCTTTCAAATGTCTCTGAAGCCATAAATACGCGGAATGGCAGTGTGGGCGACAACATACGTGCCTCTAAGTAGCATATATGTGTGCACGTGTAGAGTGATAATGGACAGGAAAGGGACCACAGAGAGTGGCCCGCCACTTGCTGGTTGCACGGGGTGTGCTACACATGGACAGATGAATGCAGAGATGGCGAAAGTGAACGCAGAAGCGGACAAGTAGTGTGATATAGCAAACGCTATGCAAAACAAGTGTAAGACGTGCATGACGGATGTGCAAAAACACACAACGTGAATAAAAGAGGGAACCCGCCTTGAAGGAAAATGAGAGGAAGCTAAGGGCGGTAGGGCAAAGTCAATCGAGAGACCCGGCAGAATCGAACAGAGAGTAGACGGATGCCAGCGGTGACAGCCTGTAACTGCTGGTGTGAGATAGAGAGCAGTGATAAAGGCTAGAGGAAAGCAAAATTAGAAGAAGTAGTATCAATTAGAGAGAAAGCCGAGACAGCCGAAGATGGGGTAGTGAGTCGCCTAAGCTGAGTCGTAACACGAGGAAGAAGAAAGCTGCTAATACTGAAGACAACGACGACGACAATTAAAAGCGACGACGAAGAAATGCGCGGAGGCGACGGTCGGCGGAAGCGTTGCAACAAGGAGGCGACGATGTTGTTGTTGCTGCTGCTGCATTGGAGGATACAACAGGCAACAAAATAAACAACAGCAGAAGAACAGCTGAGGATAGGAAAACAGCAGCAACAGCGAGATGCGCTACCCGCCAAAAGAAAAAAAAGTAGTATTTGCTAGGGACTCGAGCATATTGAGAGTGGAGGAAAATTGGGGAGAGTTATTCCGAGGAGGGTACGGCAGGCTGACAATTATAGGAAAGAGAGGTATAGCATTCAGGGCTATTGTGGAATAGATTGAGGAATATATGGATACGTCTGATAATATAACAAAAAATTGGCGTTTCAAGGGGGAGGGGTTACTAGATGCAATGCAGGCATTTTAGTGAAATGGAAGCGGTTAGGGAGGTAAGTGAGCAAGCAGGAAAATTAATTACTTTTTTGCACTAAGCGTAACATAAAGTTGACGGCATGCTCATTGCCCAAGGCGGTTAATGGAAACGCAAGACGAGACTATAAGGCGGCTTGCAGGGCTGTAAACATAAAATAACTTTCTTGGTGCGGGCAGCTAACATTAAATATCTTGCCCTAGAATGCATATAGGACACCGCTGGAGCCATGACTCTGTACGGTGTTGACTACGGTGGTAGGTGCTAGGACTACGGCCCGCTTAGTTAACCGGAGAGTCTGCAAATGACTGGTAACAAGAATTGCAATGTAAAAGTAATATAAAAAGCCACAAAAACACAGAAAAGGCAAGGCAAATATTCAACGCAATCTGTAGATCAGGGTCAGGTAACGTATGGGAATACAACGGGGCTATCTTAGAACGCAATCATTGGGGGTCGGACGATGGACGTAGCTACATAAGATAAAGAAAGAACAGGGAAGCAGGTAGATATTTAAAAGAGTACGACAGCAGCAAAAAGCAAACACAGGGGGAGACGAGACAAAAGAAAGTGTTAGAACTAGAGAAGGCGGTGCGTGTGATTCGGAGGTTGGCCAAAGACAATCTTGGAAATCTTGAGAGATGCTAAGCGGACTCAAAAAACAAGATCAAGCGAGGAAAGGAGTTACAGAGAAAGTATTGCTGAATATTACACGTGGTAGGGGACGGGGCGAGTGGTAAGAATTGTGCAGGGCGATAGAAAAGAGACACGTATATATAAGGGTAGTAACAAAGACACATCTGGGTGAGGCAAAGATTCCGCCGGGTTTCATTGTTAAACTTGGTATGGGACGAATACAAATACGGGAACAATTGTAGACAACGGAGGAGTGGGCATATTTGTCTAGAACAAGCATAATTCAACAAACTGAAAATAAAAAAACTCGGTGGGAGTTGATAAAGGGCTTAGCGGGGAAGTAAAAACTTATAGGCGTATACAAAGCACCGAGTAATACATCAGAGAAAGGTAGAGTATTGTACAGTGGCTGGTCGCAAGTAGTAATGGAATGGGATCGATGCATCTTGCAGATATGAAGGGCCACATCTGTCAGTTGAAAGGATATAGTAACCGAGCAAGATGGCCTAATGGCAAAGCCTTTGCCTTGCATTCGGGAGGCCTAGGTTCGAGACCCAGACCGGCCACTCTTAAATTGGTTTGCATAGTTTCCAATATAGACAAGGTAAATGCCGGAGTGGATTAAACATCAGCTATGACATGGAAAAACCGTACACGGGCATAAGCCTTAAGGAAGGGGAATTTGAAGTCATATGTAGATTACTGTATAATTAATAGAAAAACACAGGGCTTGGTAGGAGACATGATTATGGAGGAAGGAAAGCCATTGAATATTGACAGTGATCATAATTGGAACGGATTCTGAAAAGTAATGAAGTTTTCTTTGAGGTACCGTTTCAATTGTGGTAGAGAGTTCATATACAGTAGCTAAAAAGGCAATGAAAGTAAAAACGAAATGGGACTGTAGAGTGGAATTTGCGGCGAGACTGATAGGGTCAGTAGTGAACAATGGACATACATTTCTCTATCGGTAAGCAATTTTAAAATATGATAAAGGCGATAAATATGCAGAAGTGGCGGGCAGCGCTTTTGAAAAAGCTAGCTTAAAGGAAGTATACGGGAATATCATACATATTTATATCACAATAATATCGGTAGCAGTCTACATCGGATGTTGTGCGAAATCTACACTGATCCTATGTAGTGTGTACGTGGTTGTAGCGACGCTGTGTCTATTTCGATGCGTAAAAATACATCACATCTATCAATATCACATTCTCTAAAAAATCTACACACACGACCATCGACCACAAAACGCTGTCCGCTTAGACACATAGGATGATGGTAGCCGTGCCATGTCACACAACTAACTAGTGCTCGGTTCTTCTGGGCTCTTATCTTCCCTGTTTGTCCGAGCAAAACGCTGGTCCGTTCATACAGCTGTTGGACGCAAACTTCACGTTGCGTATCTCCGGAATCTCTCTCTATACTTAAGTACAGCCCCACTAAACAATACTCCGTCTACGGCTAAATTTTCTGAAAGTGTTCGTTCGCGGTATAAGACGGTCTAGCCTTTTCAGAATGCTAATGGTGAGAAAAGATGCTACTGCAGGCAGGCCGTATCGTACAATGAGGACAATTTTTGTTCTGAATATATCTAGCGCTGTCTTTAGGTCGATATCTCGAAGCTCACTGAGAAACATGACAGTTGCTGTTTCCCTGGCTAGTACTAACGTGACATGTCTGCTGACAGAGTGTCGTGGTGTCAATGTAACACCGAGATAAAGAAAGTGGCTGACGATCTCCAGTGCAGTGCCATTTGTTTTTATGCGGCTGTTGACTGCAGCCTATGCTTCTTCTCGGCTAAGACAAAGGATTTTTGTTTTATCTAAGTTGATTATTAGCCTGTTTTATTTGCTTCAGTTTGCTGGTCTATTCAGGAAATACTGCAGCTTGTTTACACGACGTTGCGAGGATGCCTAGGTTATCTGCGTAGAAGGCGTGCGGAGCTTTTGCTTCACGTAGAAGATCCAATAGGGTTGCTATGTACAGTATAAAAAGGAACGGACTAGCAGAGTCTTCTTAGGCCAATCCTACCGGGGTGCCGGCAGTTCGATCCCTGTTGTTGGTCGAATTTTCTTTGAGCGATGCTCATTGAGTCTAGATGATAAACTATACCGCTGAGAGCCAGCGGCCATGCTGCGACAAGGACATTTAGGGAAACCCTAGATATCTTAACATGTCCGGCCCTCGGTGCATTGAAGATATACCTTAGGTTAAGTGCCAAGCCCGTAGGGGACGGAGGAAAGTTTAGAATTAAAAGCAACTTCCTTAAAAAATGTTTTTTTCTCATTCTAAGCCAATCCTACCGTTTGTTTTTAAATATGATGGAGTAATGGTGAAGCATGTCCCCGACAAGGTTGTTCATTGCTCCCCGCGATAAGAATTTGCTACGAATAATCTCTAAAACGATCTCATACGGAAATATAAAACCGGAAAGGGGTGGAGCAGAAAGATTATACATTTATACAAAGCAGGCAGCGGGCTCTCAGCGGATGCAAGAGTAGATAAGTTAGACACAAACCTTGTACAAGGTCTTAAAAGCCACGGTTTGTCGGATATTCGGGAAGAAAGAAAAACCGGTAGATTGTCTAGTTAGGAAATGCGAGCAATTGAAAGAGACTAGGAATTCAAAATTAAGGGAAACGTAAGAATTACAAGGCAAGGGTGAAGAGAAGGAATAGATCGAATCTACGATTAACAGGCTATCCCGATGAAGGGTGCTAAGCGAGAAAAATGGTGGAGTGCGATATAGATAATAATAGCTGCAGTATTTTGCGCCCCTGATATAAAAACGTGGTCATGCAAAAGAAAAAATCAATAAGGACCAGCCCACCATGCTGCTCAGCTAAAGGAAGAAGTAACTTGATTTGATGCCTTCACAGTTCCATTAAATGAATCCAAGTAGCAAAAACTTGTCTTACGTATGTTGTAATGATACTGGTGCGGCTGTTTCTGTGCAAGTCGGTCACGAGCCTTCAAAAAATGGTCGCTTTTGCTCGTCCTTACACCTTGGTCACGTGAGAGCGTACAAAGCGTATCGCGCAATGTAACTTTAATAGGGAATTCCAGCGCAAGCGGTTCGGGTGGCTTTACTTAATTCACTTTCTATCCCTAGTAACACTAAAGATCAGAGAAAAAAACTACTTCTAAAATACACTGGTGACTGCCATTTGAGCCGCTTTTATGATACAAAGAACGATTTTGGCCTAGTAAACCTTGTGCAAGATCTACGAAAATCTCCACCAAACGCAGCACCTGTTTGCTATATTTCACAGGCTTTGTTATTGGGCCAACACAATTTTGTCATTATTTAACGTATTAAGAAAAAGTGCTTTGCAGACTATATCCCCAGTTATAGAGGACATCATTACGGCGACTATTTCGAAGGTCCTGGAGTATTTACTTTCTGTCGTCGTACGCGCAGTAAGCGGAGCAATGAGACCGCTACAGAAAAGCTCAGTGAAGGCTATCTCGCTGGCCAAGTCAATCAAGCTAGTTTTTCGTCACAATGCAAAAAACATTTAACTACTGTAACTTACTTTATGACCGGCGGCTACAGTTTTAGCTATTGAATCAGAATACACACTAAACCGGCACAATAGCAAAGCAAGTCACGAAAGACATCTCAACTTGAAAGGTAGACATATTAAGTGATTTATTACTCACGTTCAAGGGCCGATTATTTCCACTTAATTATCAATAACTCAAAACTTTTTCCCTCTGTTTCTCTCCTATAAGTTTTCGAAGGCCAATTAACATTTTATTTACAGCCGACGTGCCACTGTGCCGCGACTTAAAGCTATGTTTTCAAAACTCGATCGACCCGTAGGTCGATTCCCTGTCGTCGCGGTAGTTTTCGCTGGACGTAGGAGACGCTCCAGTAAAATGACTCAGGTCGGGTGTCTCTCCGTCGCAACTTTTGAGACAGCATCGGTAGACGAGGCAGCACATCAAACACAGACACAGCACGATGACAACGGCTGCCATTAGCGGCCAATGAAGAGCAAAAAAACCTACGGACGACATGATGAAACAGAGAACAAGGGAGGAAAGAGGGACAAAGAAACTATAAGTATGGGTGGATGCGATGTCATGGCCCTTGGCTATTTCCTGGATTGATTGGTAACAACTTTGTTACTTACTAGTTATAGCGATGTCTACGGTAATCGTCAGTATCACGTTACGTTAATACCGACCACAAAAAGCCACGCAAACAACGATAACCGTAGCAGCAGCAACAACAACAACACAACAGCAATTGCTGCAGCAACAAACTTCATAATTTGTATCATCATAACAATATGTAGGTCGGTTTATCGACTACCGATTTCGTTTGAGAACAACTCACCGCAGTAGAGTTCGTCGCTCATATCTCCGCAGTTGTCACGGCCGTCACACTGGAAACCGTCCCAGATGCAGGCCCCATTGTCGCACATGTACTCTTTGTTAATTGCGTTGCACACCTGGTTCCGCAGAGCTGCACACGAGATGCAAGAGATAAGTTAGAACGCATGCAGACAGTTTGTGTTTGCACGGCAGTGTACTGATGGGGTCCAGAGTACTTATTGCGACATTTAGGATTATTTTCTCTCTACTAGTCAGTTTAAATCGCATCGATAATATGAACGCCTGGTGCGTGGCCAGTGCTATTCACAACAGGACGACTGCGTCACTCCTGCAACCAGTCTTCCCTATCTTTCGTGAATAAAGGAGTTTCTATTCTAAATTCTCTCTCTCTCTCTATATATATATATATATATATATATATAGGATGCTCAACCTGTACAACAATGTACTTGTGTAGTGTGCTAATATCACATACCAGTGGCGTCTGGGGCGGCCGTTGCAATAATTTTGACTTTTTGAAACTCCAGCGGGTTGTCGGCAGAGACAGCGAACTCAAACGTCACCTCGTTAACGGCGCTCCGCATTGAGCGCTTGCTGACGTGTTCGCAAATGACATTCGACTCCTCATTTAGACCGTGCACCTGCAAAACAATTATTCACTCAAGTAACTACACAATATAACATTCATAACCACCGACCACCTTGTCCACATAAGAACGTGCCACATTCAATGAAAAATTAGCCATCAAGTTGAAGCTACTTCTAACGCTACCTGGTAGTGTTACGACTGCCATTCCACAACCATAGCGCTTTTCAATACGTGAGATGGCCAAATCTATCGTAAAAAGCAATCTTTACTCACCCGAACAACGTTTTCACACCTGCGACTGAAGTTCCTCTGAGTGCGCAAGGTCACCTCATCCAACTGCACATTGAACTTGGCGGGGTTCTGAGTTTTTACCCGGAGACAGCACTTAAGTGGTTCCTTGATTATCGGCTGCGGCTGTCGAAAGCCACGGATAACCACTGCGCTACCGGTGCCTGCCGGGTTAACGTCTACTGTATAGACGTCGGGACCACACTGACTCCCGTTGACCACTCCGCAATAATCTCCGAGGAAAACTGTAACGTTTCGCAACAGATGTCATTAATACGACGTTGTTCTAGCGGCTTAAGAGTTCAATTAATATCTGCAAAAATACCTTAGCGACAGCGTAACAACTTGGAGCGCGAGTATCTGTTTTGTGCGTGTTTTAAATCTGTGCCCAAAAGCGCATCAAACAGCGCGTAATATAATCGCAATCAGATATGCTATAACTGACTTTGTCCTCTGCTCTCTTCTACATTTAACTGATCGATACACAGGTCTGGGCCAGTTTGGTGAAGCACACTTTAGTTATTGACATTCGATCCTAATGTAGAGGCCCTTTCCCTATGTATACGTTTGCTTCAACGATAAGTAGTATTGTTGAAGACTGCATACTTCACAGTTAAAGTTGTGACAACTCACAATTCTCATATCGATGTGGCATGTAGTTCCAGTGGAAATGGTCATCATCTATGGCGGCTTTCGCGCTCACGGTCACGAACGCCAGCGCGAGGAGGCAGATCGAGTGCAGGATGACGACAGCGTGGCGTGACATGATGAGTTTGCAGAAGTAGTTGTTCCGTAGAGATTTAATGGAAGACGGAGCCAGCAAAACGTCTCGACAAAGTTCTTCTCTGCAGCGATCGGTAGAGAATAGTTACTGGACGTTCTCCGGAACAGCACAAAGAGCCTACGTCAAATGAGCCAAGTGAGCGAGAATGACAGAGCTGACAAGCGCCAATACTTGCACTGAGATCGTCCAAACGTAACTGTGTGATCTTTAAAGCGCGACTTTCTCCTTTTATACCGAGGCAAAGAGAGCGTCTGTGGTCTACGAAGGTGAGGACGACGCCTAATCTGATCGTGAGAAACCTATGAGTTCGTATGAGTGAGTATACGCCTTCCCTAAAGTATAACTATACGCCTTCCCTTTCTCTCAGCTTTACGAAATTTGCGGTTTTGCTCGTGCTTATCGCTCCTGCCGCCGCAGGCAATATTTGCCTCCGAGCGGGGTTGGGCTAACATGTCGTGTATGTTTAAACCCACATATCTGATTGCAACCGCTGTGTTGTTACTGGTATTGTTGTTGATGTTCATACTGTGACCTTTGTTGTTGCTGCGGTCGCCGGTACCTGATCAAGAGTAAATAATTTAACTGCCTCGCATATAGCACGTGTGCATGTGTGTGTTTGTACATTTACATACGCAGCCTTAGCCGCACGCAATTTGGTTTTTATGTCAAGGCGTCCGCCAAATTGGCTACGTGCCGGGTCAACAAACATAAATACATATGAAATGCTAGTATAATGGGTTTATACATAAGCAACATACACGTAGATCCTCGTTTTGAGAAGAACGCTAATCTATGGTTCGTACAGAAAATATTTTTGGTAACCATAAACGCCAACCTCTCATTATACTTCTGTACATTATCGACTGATGATGCACTTCTTGAGGCACGAGATCCGTTCATAGAAGTTAAGTTTCAATTTGCGTACTGTCGTTTTTTCAAGCTTGTTCTTAACAGCATTGTAGACTATGTTACGTGTGTTGTTTGCATGAAGATGTTTTACGCAGACTTTTCTTTAAAACAGCAAATAGCAAACAGCGTCAGACCTCTAACCCGGGTTCAGCCCAGCGCAGCAGGATGTCTAACAAGTTGCTTCATTGCACGTTAAGATATGGTCTCTGTCATAGAAATGAAAGACTTCAGATTTTCTCCCATTCAGATGTTTGATTGTTGAAAGCTGCCGCTTTCGGTACCACGTGCATCTTTTGTAGTACAAAGACTAATTTGTTGTAGCTAGTGTGGTAGACTTTTGGCGCCTTTTTCAAAATAGGTGCCTTGATTTTGTCAAATGCCTTAAAATGTATCTTTAATAAATAAGGCCATGTTACCTGAATGCCGTTAGAAGCAATTAGCGCGATCTTCAAGTCGGAGACAATTACGTCAACGTCCATTGGTGATTTATGAGAATCTCGGATTCTCTAGAAATACTGTAGTCCCTTCCGAATTATTTCATCAGTGTCTCAATAATTTTGTATCACAAGACGAGAACTGATTTCTAGGTTGGATAGGTAAACCCAACTTCTATAGATTGTTATGTTCATCTTCAACTTGTTCCGGTCGACGTAATGGTGGAATGTAGCACAGACTGCAAATGAAACCGGCTGCAAGAGCATAGCACCGAGTCATCTGCATAAATAAGGATGTTCCCCTGCTAGTGTTGGCCCTGAATCTCTCGCGGAAGGTCGCTTACAAGCACTGACAGTAGCAGGGGACTAGGAGTATCCCCCTGGGCAACACCAGCGGTGTGTCAGATTGCCGTATGCTCAGCACCTCCATCATCTATCATGACTTGCCTTCCCTGTCAAATGTCTTTAATAAGTTCCAGTATATTCAATGAAACTTTGCATAAAGTCAGCTTGACAAGTATAATCGTTCGTGTGGCCGTGACAATGTCCGTTTTTTTAGTATCAAGTATAGCGCCTGTCTACATGCAACCATTTATGAGGCTATTGTTGCCCTTCAAGGATCCGCTTGCATTGTTTTCGTTCTTTATTCGATTCTGCGTGGCGTGGTTTACAATTATTTTAATCTAACATAGTGACTCGGTTTAATAAGGCATTATTTCTGAGCGGATTTTTGCTAGAATATATGCTTGAATCATATAATGTTCGTAAGATGCGCACTGCTAATTGTACCATGATGCGTACTTCCGGTTTGTGGAGCCTAGCGCTACCAGTAAGTGACACTTCGCCTGTGAAAGCTTGTAGCATATTATTCCACGTTGATTACAGCTAACACTGGGAATATACTTCAATAAGTAAAATTCAGATAGGCGAGGTTATAAATGCGACTTAAATTGAACGCAGCCGCATGTCGTATGTAGATTGCGGCTAAATTGATATTTTCACTGCACCGGGTAAACGCCACCCCTTTATCTGACATTACACGGTATCCGTAGCAAATATGTATATTGTAGATTGTCTTCAGCTGTGAATATAGCTCACATACTACAAGACGCCAATGCGGAGGCTTTTCTCCTTTCATGTTTTTTTTGTAGTAGGGTTTTGCGTCGGAAAGCTTGCTAATACAACACAGCAACTTCTCCATTTACTCTACCCGCTTCCTTATTTCGTACACTTAGACTTTCTCTTATATACTAACTAGGAACAACCGTGGGTTTGCTAGCCCATGTCTCAGTAAGGACCAACATGTTATACAGCCAACGCAAGAAGAAGAAAACTTAACTTGCTGTCTTTACAGTTCTATATAAACAGCGATGTCTTATACTGGTGCGTCTGTTGCTGTGCAAGCCGGGCACGAGACTGCAGAATGCTTGTCGCTTTTGTTCGTCTCTATACCTTTCGAATATGAGAGCGCGCAAAGCATCCTTTCGCCCTTTTCCACAAGCTTTGTTCCTAGGCCTAATTATTAAGTTTAAATCGTGTTGTTGTTCGCCTTAATACAATTTTTCACCACAGTTGACAACCTGCGGTTCGTAAAGTTATCTTATATTCCGCTCCAACATACCTATACGGCTAAATCGAATGGGGCCCGAGCCCCACGTAACCTCATGCTTGGCGCTACATAGGCAATATTCGGCCTAAGTCTTGCGACCCTTTTTAAGATGTTCCAAAAAAGCAGGTTAGCACAAACATCAATCAGCACGACAGGATGCTTAGTGTGCAACATATGTTTGATCACATCAAAATGTAAAGTATATTTTTGTTTTGGTGCAGAAAATGTCTAATGTTGACCCTAGGTGTCACTGCACGTCGTAAATGCAACTCCTGGGCGCATTCACAATACGTTATTCACTGATCTGACATCTATTTTGACTCAGATGTTTAGTGGGAATCCATGTTTCGTTCAGAATCACAAATCGATCAAAGGTAAATTCCTATTTTGTTTTTCTGGTTACAAATCGAGGCTCCAAGATTGTGCTGACGATTCGACTTATTTTTTGAGTTTTTACTTTTAATAGCCTAATTTGTCATCAGCAATAAACAGAGATTTTCAAGAATATAAATTCTGGGAACTACTTTTTGTATCAAACTAATGGTTGTTCGATTCATGTATGCCAAGCAATTAGACTTAACAGCGAAAACGTCGGAAGTGAGTTCATGTACGCTGTTAAAAGTGTATCTTGCTTTTTCAAACGTACCACTTAAACGTATTACCCTTAGAATAATATAAACGTATTTACTAGGTTACAATAAATGCTCATAGGAGCGACTGTCAGCCATTACAAACATACTGCAGCCATTGCAAAGATTTTGTACGAACGTGCATGAAATCACTACGTTTAAGCCACGCTGATGATCGCGCTGCTTAGGGACGCTATGGACGCTGTTCAGACGGCCAGGACTGTAGGAAGATGGCTGCGCAACTTTCTTGCAGCGCAAGTCTGTGAACGACGATGATAGGCTAACATGTTAGCGTACTGCGTCTCCTTAAGCGTCTTTACTCCAGAGATTGCATAGATCAAAAGATAATTAATTAGACAGACAGATAGATAGATAAATGTCCGTCCGACTCTCATTGTCGATGTCAATGAGCTACCAATAAAGAAGACCACCAACGGGGATACAAACTCAATGGTTATCATGATCTCGATAGTCACCGATGTGACCATACAAACGTACACACGAATACATGTGTGCACACGCGCTCCAGCACTCAGAACGTTGACTCGCGACGATTCCGAAACTGGCGGCGGGAGCGGTAGCTGCAATTGAGACCTCTACATTATGATAGTAATGGCGGGCAGGCTATAGAGATGTTGGTGGGGCGGGCCATGCAAATACTGCCGGCGGCGGAGAGAGCGATAAACGCCAAGGAAACCTCACATTCGATTAGGCTAATAAGGGGAAAGCCGAGGAGCATAGACATAGCATACGAACCAACTTTTAGGCAACTGTGATACTGATAGTGATGGCTGATTAAATAGCTCATGCTGATGAACTGATGAAGGGGCTAGCGCTATTGTCTTCGCAGTCTCCTCACTTGTCCTCGGTCTCGGTATAAAAGGCA
Source organism: Dermanyssus gallinae (assembly GCA_003439945.1). NCBI lineage: Eukaryota > Metazoa > Arthropoda > Arachnida > Mesostigmata > Dermanyssidae > Dermanyssus > Dermanyssus gallinae. The sequence continues at coordinate 20,230 of QVRM01001136.1, read as the reverse complement.
AAAGTTCCGCTTCAAAGACCATACAGTCGCGCTCAGGTGATCTTGCAGTGCAAGCTTCGACGGTTGGCTCATTCTGTGCAAGCTTTGTGGTGTTGTTTCAGAGAACGTTCAGTTGCTGTTGTTGTCGATTAATCGCTGCAGAGAAGTTCGCACGTGAATGCAGTAGCAGCAGCAGTCCACAAAGCGGACTGGCTAGCAATCCACCTGGCTTATTTCGAGCAGAGTAGTGAGGTGAGCAAATATAGATTAAGTTCTGATAAATTGAAACGATGAAAAAAACAAACGGGACAATGTTATACATTTAGTCAATTTAAGCCGAAAACGTTGCTCTATTTTCCATACTCTTGTTGTTAGCCTCTAGCTGCTTACTGGAATGTATGACAAAGTTGTTGACTGGGTAAACGAATTGCCCATGGGCCAAAGAGTCTAACCGATCCTCACCTAAAATTTGAAAATATACCTCAGGTTAATGACCAAGCCCGTGGGGACGGAAGAAGATTTAGAATTGAAAACAACATCATTAAAAATGTTTTTAATTCTAGACCCTCACTTAAACTGTTTTTCCATCAATTCCTCTTTTTCATCGTGTCGTTCGTAGGCTTTTTCGCCCTTCACTGGACGCTAATGGCAGCCTTTGTTATTGTGCTGGGCGTCCTCTCAACGTGCTGCTTCTTTTACCAATTCTGTTACGAGACTTGCCGCGAAGAGACATCTGACCTGCATCATCCGACGGGAGCTTCTCCTACGACCAGCAAAAACTCATCACGGAGCCAGCGAAAACGCATCAAAAAGAAACGAGCTAGATCACTCCATAGATTTGATTTTGAAGTGATGTAGCTCGGAGGAGGGCGTGACCTAAAATGCCCACATTCGTACTTGCTCATTGTTATTAACTAACTAATTGTCTATGCAACACCCAACGGGAATTGCATAAACAATTACGTTAGTTAATGTTTGGTGCCTTTGAACGCGTGCAACGAGAACCGTGTCATCGCTATCGAGTGTGATTATTGGTGCTTGGCGAGCGGATTCGTTCAAGCAAGATTTGGACTATTAAAATAAATATTTTTCTGTACTTCTATCGGTTTGACGAGTGACTTAATTAACGACGAAACCAACTATGGTAGCTGCATGTCTACGCTCCATCCGATACGGCCATGAGTTACTCTGCAATCACAGATGTCAAATCTACTAATGTGGTACCAAACTGAGTTACTTAAGATGAACATTCGGGACAACCACCCTAAAATCACAACTTGGAAAATTGTTCGTTTCGCTCGTATACGAAACAATTTCGATCCCCCCTAAAAAAAGATTTTTTTACCGACCATATTCCTGAGTTATATATATATATATAGAGTCGTGGAATACATCTAGTTCTCCTCAGATTTTATCCAAATATCTCTGCCCATAATCCCATATTATACGAAGCAGATATGGCAAAACTTTCTGCTATAAAAGTGTTTCCAGTTCCGTTTTACCGTCGATATTTGTAATCGAGTATTCGGAAAAAATGTGTACACACGGTCTCCCAGAATTCGTTCGACACCTTTTGGGATCTAGTGCAACTCGGCAAAAAAATCTACCTAATGGGACAAAACGGCGAAAATGTTTTCTTAAACGGGATAGCTAAGCGTGCAAGCCAAAATATAAGAATTACAAAGAAGTTCATTTTTTGAGAATTCTCTTTAATACAACATTTTATTCTGCTTTGAGCTAACGTAGAATGCAATTCGACAGATGCAAGTACGCAGGTATGATTAACTTATCGATAGGATGATTGGGACTCTTACAATTGTTTGATGATTTAATGAAGATATATCAGGACAAACACCTCAATACAACCATTTTTGGGCATTTTGCTCTCCCTTCAAAAAAATAAATTTCCGCTCCTCGTTCCATTGGAAGAAAATATTTTTCGCCAAGTTGTGCTAGACTAGTTTTGTTGGGTGAAATTTAAAACACTTTGTATATAGAATTTTCCAAAATGTATGTTATATTTTAAAACAATTCTAACATTTCAATTGAAGTACAACATCGGTAAAGTGGTAATAGTTTCTTGGTTTCCACAAGCCGTATACAGGACACCCAATTTCCAGGACCTTTTCATATAAATAAGGCTTAATTATATTAATGCACGTTAATGTAATTTTTAATGAATGTTTGATGATGTTAGTCTCTAGTTCGCATTTGGTCATGGGATTATTATTGTAACGTTGTTGTGTTACGCTAAGTCAGCTTGGGGATGTAGACTCATCCGAACGGGTACTTCAACCCGAGGGATTCAGGAACGATGAATGACGACACGTAGCATTGGGTCTAATACAAAGCACAGCCAAGCAATGGATGGTGATTAAGCCATGCTGCTCGGTCTATTTATTGGTTCACGAGGCACCGCGGCGTGCTGACACCCCAAAGGTTGTCAGAACCCGCTCTCAAATTGGTCGAAATGTACAGCAGTTTCTGTTTGTTTTGTATAGGAATACAGGTTAAGTGACTGTTTGACTTGGACTGCCGATCATACGTCTACCCTCTCCCGATGTCGGCCGATGATCGTTTGGACGGCGGAGGACGTTGGGGTTTCGGCGCGAAAGGCTGTGGCTGTTCTCGGCTGGCTGGTTGAGACATGTCTTGTTCGGTTGAGACATGTATCATTCGGTGAACGTTGTTTACGTGGAGATTCTGGCGCGGGCGCTGTAGCCGTTGGACGTGGTCGGTTAGAACTTATTTGAATTGCGCTATGATGCGTATACAGTGGGTGGACTTCGTTACAATATTGCAAACTTTCTCTTCAAAAAACCCTTGGGGAAAAATCTAACGGCGTTAGATAGCAGGATATTAATGGACAATAAATGTTCTCGTTGCGCGAGATTACTCGTCCGGGGCACTTCATTCTCAAAGCTCAATTGTCTCGCTTGATGTGGACTTGTGGCACCACCTTGTTAGAACCAGAGTTTACTCGCATCGATTTCGTCCAAGTTTGGCCAAACATAATTAAGATCATGACGTTCGCATTAGACTCTCACATATGGTACATGTAACGGCTCTTCTTGAATATTGTGAGATTTCCGGTTGCCTGGGTTCGATATTTTGTTTATTCGCACATCCATTGTCTTTGTCATAGGTTTTGTCAGACAAGACATGTTTCAAAATCGGCATCACGCTGCATAAAGCTCTTAAAGCTCAGTTAGCGAAGTTTAGCCGTTATAGTCGGTTTGCTTTTTTTGCGGCAGTTGAATTTTTAGGATACATTCTAGATCCGAACACAAAATACGCCAGATGAGGTGCACGAAGACCCAGTTATTGGGCATATCTCGGCACCGGTCTTTCGATATTTTTAGCCGAACGAGCGCTTTGTAGTCTGGTTTGGCGCATCATGCACTGAACCTTTTCTGTAGATTTTTTGCATAAGTTCATGAATGGTTTTCTCTTAAGACTGGTTATCAAGACCATAGACAGTAGATAAAGTTTGCCAGTATGCCCGTACTGAGTTTCCATATTCACGACAAGTTTTCACATTCTGTACGCGTCTTTCCATCGAGCAACGCTCCGTTTTGGATTTGTAAGCTCAGCTTCGAGTTATGTACAAACATAGCAGACTGCAAAGAGGGCAGAGCTAAACGCGGACATCGAAAGAGCCCTCCGCAAGGCGGCGCAATGCGAGGGACCACTGACGGTCGACCCCCCCCAAAAAGGGGTTACCGGTCGGTGGACGGCCCTGGTCCGAGTCGCCCCGACGGATGCCGGCAAGATTCTCGGCATTAAGCGAATCCAAATGGGGTGGTCCTCGTGCCCCATCTCGGAGTGGATCAGTGTCCCGACATGCCAACGATGCCAACGTGTGGGGCACTCTGCCCCCTCATGCACCTTTGAGGCAGTCAAAGCCAAACGCTGTCATAAATGCGGAGAGCTGGGGCACCTCTCCAGGGAGTGCACGGGGAAAGCGACGTGCTACAACTGTGGTGAAGACGGGCACGCAGCCAACGTCGCCGCATGCCCGAAGTTTCGGGAACAACTTGAGGAACTTCGTCGCCGCGGTGGCCGAGCCAATACCTGAGCGGCACCCGCGCTCTCCGCCTCAAGGCCATGCCCTACGGCGGCCCAATCCACTCCCGGAGGCCACCCCAGTGCCGCGGTGGATTCCGAGGGCTTTACCCTAGTAACCCAGAGGGGCCGCAAGAGGGTACAAGGGTCATCACCTCTTGCGGACCCTCGGGCCTCCAAGGCCCCCAACACCCAGCTCTCTCCTAACTCAACACATGACTAAGATTCTTAAAGCTCTACAGCTAAACTGCAACCGTAGCAGGGCAGCATATGCAATGCTTGAAGAGGTCAGTAGCAGAGCCGAAGCAGATGTGCTGCTGCTGAGTGAGCCCAATGTCCGGTGGGCAGAAGAGAACCGCCCGGACCGGTTTACCGACGGCGAGAGGGCAACAAGCATTGTACTTGACCGTCGCTGCCACTCCCGGATTTCAGGACATGGCAGCGGCTACGGTTTTATTTGGATTGACGTGGCGAACGTTGGGCGTTTTTACTCATGCTACTGCAGCCCCAACGTCCCACTTGAAGATTTTATCAAACTTTTAGAAGACTTAACCGCATCTTTTAACCAATGTGACAAGCTCTTAATTATAACAGGAGATTTTAATGCTTCCGCCGGCGCGTGGGGTTCCGCCGCTACGAACCGGAGAGGACACGCAGTCCTCGAATGGTTGGCGGCCATGGACCTAGTCGTTCTTAACACAGGTGCTCCTACATTCCACAGGGCAGGGCGCACCTCTTGTATAGACCTAACTATCACACGCCGAACAGAGGCCCACAGGATTTTAAACTGGAGAGTTTTAAATGACGAAGAATCGCTAAGTGACCACCATATAATCGAATTTCACGTGACGACCAGCTTAAAGCAACCATCTGCAAGGCTGCGTCCGCCTATGAGGCGTCAGGGAACCGCCGAACTCCGGGAGTCTCTTAGGGCCTGCATAGGCCCGGATGGCCCGCCCGCTTCGATGACGGGCCTCCAGGAGCTCTTAGAGACCGCCTGCAGGGCTCCCTCGAGGCGCGGCACGAATTCTAGGCGCCGCGGCACACCAAAGCACTGGTGGACTGCGGAGATCGGACACCTAAGGAAGAGGTGCCTTCGAGAGAGGCGCCTTTTTACGCGTGCCCGGAGGCGTGCACCCGAGGGGAGGTATGCCTTGTACCATGGCGCCGAGTATAAGAGGCTGAGGACCCTCTTACGCAGGGAGATCTTCAGAAGTAAGGAACGCTCCGGGAGAGCCTTTCTCGAAGAACTGGAGGACGATCCCTGAGGCCGTTCATACAAGATTGTAAAGGGGTGCCCGCCTTTTAAACGGAGAGTGGACCTCACGCCGGACGAGGCCCAAGAGGCAATATCAATCCTCTTCCCAAAACATCCTCCCTTTGACCGCGCCCCCTACCTGGAGGCCCCAGGGACGGAAGAACAGGATCCTCCAGAAGTCACCTTGCAAGAGGTGCACGAAGCGGCGGCACGCCTCAAGGAGGGAAAGGCACCAGGCCCCGACGGCGTTCCGGTCTCCGCGGTCAAGCTACTAATGACGGAATACCCGGAAGCAGTAGCCGCTGCGGCGACTGGGATGTTCCGGACGGGCTCGTTCCCTGCGGCATGGAAGGCTGCAAACCTAGTTCTCATACCCAAGGGCCCCGGCTCCTACCGCCCGATCTGCCTACTCGGCGCCCTGGCTAAGGCATTCGAGTCCATCGTGGAGGCACGCCTCCGGGACTTAGCGGAGGGGACCGACCTGCTATCCGACGGCCAGTACGGATTCCGCAAGGGCTACTCAACCATCGGCGCTATAAAGCGGATCCAGACGCAGGTTGAACTCCTCCGCGAGTCCCCGCCTAGAAGACGGGACTTGTTCCTCGCGATTTTACTGGACGTCAAGAACGCTTTTAACAGCCTACCATGGAAAGTCATCCTAGGGACTCTCCACAGGAAAAAGGTCCCCTTTTATCTACGGAAGCTTTTATCAAATTATCTACATGACAGAACAATCCAGTCCCACGGGTCCGTTTTTAACATGACTGCAGGGGTGCCACAGGGATCCATACTTGGCCCCCTGCTATAGATTATAACCTACGACGACGTGTTGCGGCTGAGGGATCTCCCCCCCGGCGTCAACCTCCTTGCCTACGCTGACGACCTCGTCCTAACCGTCCAGGCTCGGACCGCGGATCTGCTGCAGAGCCGTGCGAACGAGGCACTTGGCGACGTCGCCCGCTGGATGCAAGAAGCGGGGCTCGCTCTCGCCCCAGCCAAAAGCGAGGCGATACTCTTGGTGGGCCGAAGAACATGCCCCGACCTTCACCTCCGCCTAGATGGCCAGGAGATTGTACTCGTCAACCACGTAAATACCTCGGGGTTACCCTTGACAGGGGTTCTCCGCGGTACCGAACACGTGCGGCGGGTGACGGAAAAGGCAACGAAGACGGCCAATGACTTCGCACGTCTCATGCCCAACACATATGGTCCACGGCAGCTGAGAAGACGAATAATTATGTCCGCGGCCGAGTCGGTTGCCCTGTACGGAGCTCCGGCCTGGCCCACCAACACACTAAAATTCGCCGCAAACAGGACTCGCCTGCGTCGGGCCCAAAGGGTCGGAGCTCTCAGGGTAATCTCAGCGTACAGGACGGTTAGCCACGTATTCACGCCAAGTTTTCACAATCTGTACGCGTCTTTCAATTGAGCAACGCTCTATTTTGGATTTGTAAGCTCAACTTTGAGTTATATACAAACATAGCAGACTGCAAAGAGAGCAGAGTTAAACACGGGAATTTTGGAAGATATATCTTTACAAAAGTAATTAAAGGAACTAAACTAAAAGAAGCAGCTCTATCACCACAATTAGCATGGATTTTTCTTGTTGTGATATATCAACGATAGACAAAATTAACTCCGGTTGACTGCCGTCAAAGTTGCTTAAATTCAGTTAGATACGCACTGTATGAACAGAACGGCCTAGAATGCAGCGGATAATGGCTTCTCTCCTTCAAACTTTATTAAGCAATATTGCACTATTTCACTAGATTTTGAAGAGCCTCTTTCTCGAAAGATTTTTAAAGGTGGTCGCTTTTTGAATATGTAATATGACCTAAATCGGGCCACGTTGACCAGCAATGTCTCAAAAAGATATCACGTTTACCCCAAATTGGAACTACGCATTTCCATCTTTTCATATATATATATATATATATATATATATATATATATAAAGTATTGTTCCATACTCTAACGCATATCAACGTACCCAGAGATCAGACGAAATTACAAAACTGGATGCTTGGCGGGTCAGTGACAATGTAGGAGGTTAACGCGGCAACTCAAAAAATAATGGTCGCTTTAACGAGACACTGTTCAACGTCACAGGTGCAAGTGCTCATAAAGAAACCGACGTCTGCTTCATTTGGGCAAACGTGCAAATGAACGTGAATAAATAGGAACATACATCTTATATGTGGATCAGTGGCTACACGCCGCCATACTTGTACGCGCTTAATGCCTATTGTTCTTACCACAAACATCAATTAGCACGACGTGATGATCAGTGTACAACATGTGTTTTTTTAAATGTAAGCCAAAAACTATTTCAATCAGTCTAACCGTGCTCTTTATTGCTGTGTTCATTCGATGTCATGATGCCGACGGCAGAGACTTCTTTCTGTGGTGCAAGTTGCTCTGCTGGCCGTGTTCCCGTTATCTACCATGTCGCCACGAAACAGCTTCTCCTGCAGGCGCCAGAGTACAATGCGCCACCCTGTTGCCATCCCACAAACGCTATGCCTTTTCGCGTTGGTGTTCGTAACCGTGAGCGCAAATACCACCATCAACAACGACCACTTCCACTAGAACTACATGCCGCATCCCTATGAGAACTGTGAGTTGTCGCAACGTTGCTTAGGACAACATGCGCTCGGGAACAGTGTTATTTGTGGTTTTTGTGACAAAATTCGAAATTAGCAGGAAAGGTATTCTCATCAGCACGAAGAGGGTATGAAGCCACTGAAGTAAGCTTTCGAAAACCGGCCCAGCCTTCTGTAAGCCTGTAGCAGGTAGCAAGCAAGGTGAAGGGGAAAACGTCTGCTGTAGTATTTTTGAGCGCTTTGATACCTGGGCGCTCTGTTGTTGTTATTGTCGTCCTCATCAGCACAATCTCAGCCCAGCAAATGACAGATGAGCTTTGCTCAATTGTTCTATGGTCTACTTGCTCACATTTAGAAGAACTCTTTCTAATATTAGCAGGCAATGGGTACTCTAGAGAGGTGTCACTCATATTCCTTCGGGCCAGGTACTTTCAGCCTGTACCATCCCTGCAAGGCAGACACAAACAATTCACTTACAAAACTCATGCATACCCACCCCCAAGACCTACGGGGAGGAAGCTAGCCACGAGTAAGCTCGCACCCCCTCGATTATTTGGAGAATTTGCTAGGCAATTTCTTTTCGGTGGAGTCTCACAGTACCGACCGACATTTGAGGATGACTTTCCTGCAGTGGTGTTCGTGTGTGCAAACCTAATTGTCCAGCTACTCCTCTAAACAAACGTTATTGGATGAACCATAGCTAGTTTTTGGTGAATCGACCTACAAAGATGAAAGTGATGAGATTTGTCGTTGCAACAATTGCTGTTGTTGTTATTGCTGCAGTTGTTCCTATTGTTGCTGCTGTCGTCGGCTTTACCTCTGCATCTTGCTGCTTGTTACTAAAAATCCTATCCAATGATGCTGACCAACACCGCAGCAGTCCAGCCCTACAGTGCCGCTCAAAGTGTCTCAGTATATATATATATATATATATATATATATATATATATATAATATATAAAGATGACATGCGTATTTAAGTTTATATGGCAACGAATAATATATCAATGAAAACGATAAAAAGCAATTGCTCGATTGTATGCACTTAATCTATTTAAGCCGAAAACGTTCCTATATTTCCTAAACTTGTTAGCTGCCTTTAGCTATTAACTAGAGTGAATGACAAAGCCGTTGTCTAACTGGAAGAATTGGCCATGAGCCAAAGAGTCTAACCGACCCACACTTAACGTGTCTTTCCATAACTCTCTGTTTCATGGTGTCCTCTGTAGGCTTTTTGGCTCTTCACTAGCCGCTAATGGCAGCTTTTGTCATCGTGCTGAGCTTCTTCTCGATGTGCTGCTTCGTATACCAATGCTGTCTCAAGAATTGCTGCAAAGAGGCATCTGACATGCGTCATCTCACGAGAGCCTCTCGTACGCCCAGCGAAAACTTGAGCATCAACAATGAACGACCATATAGAACCGCCTATGGAGTGATCTAGCTCGGAGGAGAGCGTGACCTAAAATGCCCACGTTCGTACTCGCTCATTGTTATTAACTAACGTAATTGTCTATGCAACTCCCGTTGGGTGTTGCATAGACAATAAAGTTAGATAATGTTTGGTGCCTGTGAACGCGTGCAACGAGAGCCGTGCCATCGCATGTGATTATTGGTTGGCGGGCGGATTCGTTCAAGCAAGATTTGGACTATTAATTGTATATCATTTGGACTATTAAAATAAATATTTTTCTGTACTTCTACCATTTTGGCAAGTGACTCAATTAACGACAAAACCAACTATGGTAGCTGCATGTCTACGCTCCATCCGATATGGCCATGAGTTACTCTGCAATCACAGAAGTCAACTCTACTCATTTGGTACCAAACTGATTTACTTAAGATGAACATTTAGAGTAAACAAGACACAAAATTGTTCATCTCGCTCGTATACGAAACATTTTCGATCCCCCCCCCCCCAAAATATTTTCTTACCGATCGTTTGACTATATTCCTGAGTTATACAGGGTGTTGCAGGAATATTTGAAGCCCGATATACAGAATTGTAGAGCTCGTTAAAGCAAATATTTTTTCCAATGGAATATGGTCTCTGAGAAGTCTTGTTTCGGAGTGAGAGTGAAATTACTACAATTTGTGACACTGGTGTTTTTGCCCGACATAGGAGCACAAAATGTGCTGTTGCGAGACAACCAGTCTTTCTAGACAGAAACTAAGCACACCATAGTGTTCGTGATAAAATTGCTCCATCTGAAGAATATGCAAGGCCGGTCAGAAGACGCGACATGGTCGCTTAGAAAAGAATTCGCCAAAAATAAAGTTCTTTATTAGCGTTCACGCTAAATACTTTAGAATCATAACCCTATAACCATTCACAGCGCTCAAAACGGACACATTCAGCCAATGCGCAAGTCATGGCGATCATTTTGGTACCAAACATATGTCCATGCGAGCTGTGGTTGCGGAGTAATTACGATTTTTCGGAGGGCATGTCCAGATTAAGTGCATGTAAAATGACTGTGTGGCGACGTTCACTACCGCCAATGTGTCGCGCGACAGCCGCAGCGCGTCATTTTTCATGCACTTAATCTGGACATGCCCTCCGAAAAATCGTAATTACTCCGCAACCACAGCTCGCATTGCCATAAGTTTGGTACTAAAATGATCGCCATGAATTGTGCATTGGCTGAATATGTCCGTTTTGAGCGCTGTGAGTGGTTGTAGGGTTATGATTCTAAAGTATTTGGCGTGAACGCTAATAAAGAACTTTATTTTTGGCGAATTCACTTTTAAGCGACCATGTCGCGTTTTCTGACCGGCCTTGCATATTCTTCAGATGGAGCAGAATTTTATCACGAACACGATGGTGTGCTTAGTTTCTGTCTAGGAAGCCTGGTTGTTTCGCAACAGCACATTTTGTGCTCCTATGTCGGGCAAAAACACTAGTGTCACAAATTGTAGTAATTTCGCTCTCACTCCGAAACAAGACTTCTCAGAGACCATGTTCCATTGGAAAAAATATTTGCTTTAACGAGCTCTACAATTCTGTATATCGCGCTTCAAATATTCCTGCAACACCCTGTATATATATATATATATATATATATATATATATATATATATATATATATATATATATATATATATATATATATATATATGTATATATATATATATATAATCGTGGAATGCATCTGGTTCTCCTCAGATTGTATCCGAATATACCTGTACATAATCCTATATATACGAAACAGATATGGCAAAACTTTCTTCCATAAAAATGTTTCCAGTTCTGTTTTACCTTTTTAGAATTCATGGTGAGCAAAATACGGACATACATACTCCTTCGCTAAATTGCACAGTCGCGTTTTCAATGTAATTTCGATATTTTTAATTCAGTATTCGGAAAAAGTTGTGTACACACGGTCTCCCAGAATTCGTCCAACACTATTTAGGATCTCGTGCAACTCGGCAAAAAAAATTTAGCCGATGGGACAAGAAGGCGAAAACGTCTTCTAAAAAGGGATAGCTGAGCGTGCAAGCCAAAATATAAGAATTACAAAGAATTTTATTTTTTGAGAATTATAATTTTGAGAATAAAAAATTTATTCTGCTTTGAGCTAACGTAGAATGCAATTCGACAGATGCAAGCACGCAGGTATGATTGGCTTGTCGATAGGATGATTGGAACTCTTACAATTGTTTAAGGACTTAATGAAGATATGTCAGGACAAAAACCTCAATACAACAATTTTGGTCTTTTTGCACTCGTTTCCAATGAAGAAATTTCCACTTCTCGTTCCATTGGAAAATAATATTTTTCGCCAAATTGTGCTAGATTTTAAAGCACAATTTAGCGGGTGGTTATACTACTATAGCACAATATGGCATATGTGGTTCAGTGGCTACACCCTGCCATACTTGTATGCGCTAAATGCTTATATTGTTCTTACCACAACACATTAATCAGCACGGCATCATGCTCGGTGTGCAATATATGTTCGATCACCTCAGAATGTCAATTATATTGCTGTTCTGCTGCGGCAGATACCTAATGAATGTTGACCCTATGCGCCATTGCACGTCGTAAATGCAACCTGGGAAGGACTATGACTAGGACAATGACATTAGTTAATATAAGGACAATCATATTAAGCACAGTCTTTAAGATGGCGGCGTCCGTGCGGACGTATTTTTTGTACGCTCTACTAGTATGCCATACTAGTATGCGCTCTACTAGTATCCCAAAACTGGGCCGTTAATAGACAGTCCAGGTCAGTGCGATGTAGACCGTCACTGCCATTCCAGCTACAGGGCAGAATACACTCATTTCGACGCTGTCCTGTGAAGTCGCAACATCTAAGGGCATCCGCGCTAGTGACACCGTTGCTAGTGCGATACAGAAACAACCTACTCCGCCTGCACTACCTGTGGCGGACAGATTCTTCAAAGAAAGTAGACACTTCAGAGTACGTCAAAAATGTACTCTGTGTGAGGTTTTTTGTGTGGAGGATGGTTAAATACTTGTACGCACTATTGGTGCGAGTAGGAAAATGAAAGAATCCCACTTCCCATCTCGAGCGTGTTGAGAGAGTTGCAACAAACCGTTGCACATACACACACTTCTCCTTCTAAATACCGGGAATGAACAATACAAACTGCAAATCATGCTTTTCGGGAGTTGTTCGTGCTTTTTGCCAGAAACACTATTCCAGACATCGTGCAGGCGCCGTGTCGAGCCCGGTGGCGTGGTGGCATGCGTCTGCGCCTCGCGACCGGAGAAGACACATAGGTGCGCGGGTTCGAGCCCCACCGTTGCACATTTGTGTTTATAGGGGTCCGTCTATAAAGCAATGCAAAAGCAGTCCCATGGACGTTAAATCTTGGCTGAGAGTCGGCCCCGGAAGGATTTTTTTCTTAGACACCATGCAGTCGCCTAACAGAACATCAGGCGTTAAAGAAACAAATCGATAATTTGGCAAGGAAAGCTGACCACGCCGCCAACCAACAGACTATAAAACAAACACCAACGAAGATTTCCGGGTATCGCATGATGAATCTCTCGGATAAAGCGCGGATGCAAAGAACGACGCAGTGCTTTAGATGCAATCGCATGGATTACAGGTAGTTCAATAAGTTCTTAGAATGAAAACCGAGAATTTTCCAAATCATGTTTTTAAATTTTTCTTATATGATATACTCCCCGAGAAGCTCAATACACTTTTCCCACCGAGATTTCAGAGCTTTCATACCTCTTGAGTAGAATTCCGCGTCGTTAGACTGAAAATAGGCATTGACAGCAGCCTTAACCTCTTCATTGCTGGAAAAACGCTTTCCACCGAGACTATTCTTCAAATGTCCGAAGAGGAAATAATCAGAGGGGGCCAGGTCTGGAGAATAGGAGGGTTGTTCAATAAGTTCGAACCTCAGTTGGGCCAGTTTTGCCGATGCTTGCCGGGACTTGTGTGCAGGAGCATTGCCCTGGTGAAACGGGACAACCTTCTTCTGCAAAGCGGGCCGTTTCACGATGAGTTCTTGCTAACGGCAGTCCAACAGTCTTGCATAATATTCTCCTGTGATCGTTTTACAGCTCTCAAGGTAGTCGACCAGCATTATTCTACGTTGGTCTTAAAAAACTGTAGCCATCACCTTTCCGGTCAATGCCGTTGTCCGCACCCTTTCGGAGGTCCTTCATCAGGTGCACACCATTGGCAAGATGCTTCTTGGGTCTCGGGAGTGTAGTGATGAACCCGGCTTTCATCGACGGTCATGAATCTGCACCAAAAATCCGACAGATTGTTCGACATCTTGGCCAAATTTCGCTGTAAAGCCAAAACAGGCGCGTCTTTTTGGCCTTGGTTGAGCAAATGCGGCAGCCATTTTACTCTAAGCTCTTTCATCTTCAAGTTTTCGTGTAGGATAAAATGCACACTGCCTAAACTAATCCCTAATGCCTCCGCTATTTCCTTAATGTTCATTCGCTTATCTGTGCCAATAATTGTTCGCACTTTCTCTACGTTTTCCTCATCAGTTGCCGTTTTTTGGCCTCCTGGACGTAGTTCATCCTCGGTGCTCCTGCGACCTTTTTTAACACATTAATCCAGTTTGAAACAGTGGCAAAACATGGCGCAGAGTCACTGTACGTCTCGTCTAACTCAATTTTTACTTGGGTCGCATTCCAACCTTTGAAATAAAAATGCTTGATAACCACTCGAAACTCTTTTTTCTCTATTTTTAAAAATCACGCCGACACGTTGCACGGGAAAAGCTATCAAACGAAATCGCAACGGCCAATCACCATAATATATTGAGTGCTAGCAGTCGAAAAGTTGCAGTTCCTATTAGCGGTGAAAGCGTGCCAAAATTCGAATTCTAAAAAGCTCATTCTAAGAACTTATTGAACTACCTGTACTTTGCCGCCAACTGCAATGTTTTAAAACCAAAGTATGGAAGATGTGGCTCTGTGGAATCTCTTACGAAGGATTGCAAGGGTCAGGCCAAAGGTAGCTTATGTAGTGGCGAGCTTTTCGCTCCCGTAGTATACGCTCAACCGTCTAATAACTTTTCAAAGCGCAGTTGGTCGTCAGTAATGAGAAGTTGCATTACGGTGAAAAACAACGGGTTGAAAACTCAAGCAGTTGGCCTAGAGACAAAACTGGCCGAAAATGGCAAAAGGTGTTGCCTTGAGTGGACATTGTCGCAAATATTATACAATGTTTGCTAGACAAGATCGTCTCTTATTTTATAAAAATGGTTCAAACTGCAGTAACCAGTGTATTTGAAAAGTTGCTTTGTTCTCTTTTATCTAGGATTACCAGAGGAACAATGTATAGTATGCCGAGTAAATTTGCTTAAACCGCTTTACTTGCAAAAACCTTTGCAAACTCAATTAAAGCTTCCTTGCGCGGTGCGCTTTGCACGCTCTTATGAACGAAGGTGTAGAGACGAGCAAAAGCGACAAGCCTCCTGAAGACTCGTGACAGGCTTGCACAGCAGCAACAGACGCACTAGTATTAAGGTTTCGCTACTTAGAGGGAATTCTCAAGGACATCAAAACAAGTTTCATATTGATTCCTTACTGAGACATGGGCCGCCGAACCCACGGTCGTCCCTAGTTGGTGTATAACGATCATGTCCATGTGTACGAACAAAGAGGCCGGCTAAAGCAAGTGGGGGGCACAAACCTGCGGCAGATAATATAAATGCATAGTCCTCACAGAAAACGCCAACAACGTGAATGCAATATATTATTATTATTTATTATTACATCACCTTTCGGTATTGTTGATTATATTACATTACACGTATTCATTAAGCAAGCATCTCAAGAAGATGTCAGCGACCTAACGCCCAGATAGCTGGCGCACACCGACATGTTTCATGATGATATTTGGTGCATACAAGGCCGCAAAATTTGCAGCAACACTCATCAGAAGGGTTATGGAACCCACTGTGGTGGCACAGTTTGTGGTGGAACCCATGGACGGAGTAGCGGGTGAGAACGTGTCGTTGCTCGAAGAGCGGTTCCATCCATGTATTGTCCAACATTGCCGGTGTTTTGTAGAAGGCTTCTGGCACTTCCCTCATTTTCTGCTCGAAGTGCCTACGGAACTCTCGCAGTGAGGCGGTGGTCGGAAGTTGAAAGCGGTTTACCATGTCCTCGATGAACGGCGTGGTCCTCGACAGACTATAAGTTAGCCTGTTTTGAGCATTTCTAGGGAGGCCCAAAACTCTCTTAAGGAACGTTGCCTTCACCGTGTCGAGAGCGCTAAGCTGCTGAGCGGATAGGTGTTCCCAAATTAATGTGATACCATAAGATGCCACCGAGGCCACCTTCAGATTAAACAGTATTAAAGCTGTTTTTACTGAGAGCTTCTGTGGAGCCGAGATTGAGGTCATGGCGACAATGCTGCTATTAATTCGCTGAGATATGTGAGCTGCGAAAGATGTGCCGCTTGGCGTTAGTTTAACACCCAGGTAAGTAAACTCCGAGACAAATTCTACAGAGACACCGCCCAAGCTGAGCCTATCACTTTTCCTCAGGATATAGTGGACTTACAAACAAATGACGGTACTATGTGGTGACATTAATTATCGGCTTTAAGAGCCGGGGCGTTCAAGAACGAGGTATTGCAGTATGTAGATTATATCCAGTCACAAATCCGCCAAAGTTATTCTTCTATTTTTTCTTTACTCTGGTTACGAATCGAGGCTCCAAGTCTTGTTGGTTGTGCTTACGCATCGCCAAACACTGCTGCAAGATGTTTTTTAGTGTGTTGTTTATGCTCGGCGATCGCGACACCCACTTCACACATAGCTTGTTTATTTATAATCTCCTATCGTGCAGATTTATTATGCCCGAGTCTACTGAAGTGCCAACAATGTATTTTCTAGGACGGTGCAATTGATTTCGTATAATTAGGAACGACACGATGGCGTATATAATAAATGTCATCAACACTGGTGCGGACACTCCATAAACTTCCTTTTTGCGCAACCGTCCCCTTCTTAAAGTAAGTGTACATATATGCGTGTATATATATATGTATATATGTGAACTGTCTAAAAGAATTGTAGGAATTGCTAAACTGATTGAATTTTAGGAATTGGGACATAAATGATTTGTTTAGGAGTGGCAGTAAAAATACGAAGAGATGTTATAACGACGGGGCGGACATGCTGTTAAAATTGTATATAATGCCTTTTCAAACGTTTCACTGATATTACTCTTATAAAGGCATTATTTTTTTTGGGTTACAATAAATGCTCGCAGGGGTCTCGTAAATGAGACTTTGTGAGTGACCTCAAAAATAAGTCTAACTGTCTTTAAGACTCGGGTAATTTGCCGCCCATTCCATAAATCCTTGAAGAAGACGTCTAGATGAGATCGTTTTTCAACTTCATTGCGTGCCGGCGCTCATGTTCAGGAATTTTCGTTGTTAAGCATATCAATGCTCTGTACAGTTATGGTTCCCAAACTGACGAACAATAAAGCAATTCTAATAACACTAGAATATTAAATATACGGTCGTATCCCTCAGGTTATTAAATAGCAAAACGCCGGAATTTTTTTTCGATAGGTGCATACACGGTTTTCTCAACAACTTGCTTACTTAAATCGGGATTGGCCGAGACCAATATACTTAAAACTTGAACAAAATCTACCGACGGAACTTCGATTGAGCCCAATTCCAGTATAGCTACATGATTTAGTACATGCAGTTAATGAGAATAGAAGAGTAACGTTGGCTTTATCGATTGTCGTGTGCTTGGCACAGGATTCAAACGGTGCAAAAGCGCGTATAAAATCGCTACCTTCAAACCACGTTGATGATATGCTGCTCAGGGACGCCACGGACGCTGCCCAGGGACGCTATGAGCGCTGCTCAGGCGGCCAGGACTGCAGGATGATGGCTGTGCCATCTTCTTGCAGCGCAAGTCTGTGAGCGACGACGATAGATTAACGAGTTCAAGTTAACGTACAGACTCTCTTAAGCGTCTACAGAGATTGCATAGATCAGTAGATAGTCAAATAGATGGGCAGATATCTATCTGCCCATCTATTTGACTATCTCTAAATGTGCGTCCAACTCCCACGATCGATGTCACTGAGCTACCAATAAAAAGTATGACACCTATGGAGAGACAGGTTTTATGGTTATCATGATCTCGATAGTCACAAATGTAAGCATACAGACATACACGCGAATACATGTGTGCACACGCGCACCAGCACTCAGAGCATTGACTCGCGATGATTCTGAAACTGGCGGCGGGAGCGGTATCAGCAGCCACAACAACAACACTGTAGCTGCAATCGAGATCTCTACATTATGATAATAATGGCGGACAGGGCTATAGAGTGGTGTTGGTGAGGTCGGGGCCATGCAAATAGTGCTGGCGGCGGCGGCGAGAGCGATAACGATTTATCGCTCTCGCCAGAGCCAACGAAACCTCAAATTTGATGGGGCTGACAAGGGCAAGGCCGAGGAGCATAGTAATCACATCTACCATCTCCTAGCTAACTCTGATGCTAATAGTGATGGATCTCTTGCTGATAAAATGATTAAGGCGCCATCGCATTGTTGTCTGCGCAGTCCCCTCGCTTGTCCTTGGTCTCAGTATAAAAGACAAAAGTTGCGCTTTGAAGACCGTACAGTTGCGTTTAGGTGATCTCGCAGTGCAAGTCTCTACGATTGGCTCATTCTAGGCAAACTTTGTGGTGTTGTTCCGGAGAAAGTTCAGTTGCTGTTGTTGTCGATTAATCTCTGCAGAGAAGTTTGTACGTAAATACAGTAGTAGCAGCAGCAACAGTCAACGAAGTTGACTCGCCAGTAATTCACCTAGCCCAATTCCAACGGAGTAGTTAGGTAAGTGAATATAGATTTATTTCTGATATTTTTTTTATTATAATAAACTTACTTAGTTTGCACTAATACTACAAACGGATAATCGACGGGAAACTGCGCTGTCTGCCGTACATCCGTTTGAGTATCTCGTTTGACTATTTTTCTATCTAGAGTGATATTGATAGCGTCGTTTATCATCAAAAAAATATCCCGAAATAATACTACTAATAATTATGTTGCTTTACTTGATGTGTGGACACTAATTATGTTTGCATTTCTATTTTCCCTATACTTTTAGTAGGCTCTAGCTATTAACTAGAATGTATGACAAAATACGTCCTGGCAGTACGTTACTGGATCGGAGAATTGGCTATGAGCTAAAAAGTCTGACCGACCCACGCCTAAAGTGTCTTTCCATCACTCTCTCTTTCCTGGTGTCCTCTGTAGGCTTTTTCGCTCTCTACTGGCCGATGATGGCAGCCTTTCTCATTGTGGCGAGCCTGTTCTCGACGTGCTGCTTTGTCTACCAATGCTATAAAAATAGCAGCCGCGGAGAGACATTTAACCACCTACTAACCGGAGCACCTCCTTTGCCCAACGAACACTCGCACATCAACCAGCAACCACCGTGCAACCCCTTTTACGGAGTGATCTAGCTCGGAGGAGAACGCCACCGATCAATGCGATCCCGTTTCTTCCGTCGTATCGAAGAAGGCACGAGTAACACGAACCACCTCGCTGTTCTCAGGGCAGTCATCACTACAGTGATGCCCCCCTGAGGTGAAACAGAAAACGATGACTCCCGCTGTGGAGGATTTTCGAATTTCGCTGTTCCACTATGGCGGCACCGATAATCAGCGGCGCTGCATTGAGGAATGCCGGCGCCTCTGGATTCGCGAGCAGGAACTGTGCGATAAAGATTTGAACTAGTTCATTATTGAATATTCGTAAGCTGGAGTTCTTCATTTTTTCATACTCTAGGGTCCATACAGACCATGTTGAAATTATTCTGTTGTTTTCAGTTCCGATGGAGTATTTAGAAAATAAATTTGTGTTCATTCTGTAGTACGTGGAAACCTGGCCAAATGTTTGAAATGGGTTGTTTAGCGGTTTGGTTTAGCAACAATGAAATTACGAATACGTGCGATAGCGATGCCTGTACGTTATTGATTGATTGATTTATTGTTCGCTTGGCATGTATACCTAAATACACCTGTCACCCTTTCATATCAGGGGCGCTTAGAGCGGCAGCATATATATTACCTACGCATCCATATAATTTATGTCTACTTCAATACCTACTGAGTATTTGCTTTCCATTGTGACAACCTTTGTAATATCGACCAGGTCATTTCTAACATTTGGTCCTAGAGCTAGGGCCTCCGCCAGCTCCCCCCCTAATGCTATACATTCTCTAATAATATGTTCGATTGACTCATTCTCTAGCCCACATGCTCGACATTATGTACTTTGCCCCTCCTTAAATTTAGCTCTATGTATTCTTGTATCCAACATCCCTGCCCTGGTATCTGCCAATAGCCCACTCGCTCTTGAATTATCGTATACCCATTCTACCCCGCCCCTTTCCCGCTTTTCCCTTCCATACATAGTTGCCAAACTTGATTTGGAGCCCATCGCCAATTTCCATTTGTCTGTATATGACTTCCATCCCGTTCAACTGAACGGCTTGTGTCTCCGGAGACGGTAAGGGAGTCGCCATGGCGGGCTCCTCGTCCTTACAGTGCACACGACCACGGCGTTGCGCGTGACGTGGCCAGCCAGCTACCCTTCATACGTACGATAGAAGAGGCAGCACGAACTTTACCTTTGCACATTACCTTCGTACGAGGCTGACGGCGGTATGCGTCCGCGATGGGATGTTATATATATATATATTTCTTCTTGCTCATCGCAGACCTAGCACGCCATGTTCGGAGGAGTTCAGAAACGCCGTCGTCATGTATGCGGATGACATAGTAGTGGCCCACCGGAACCGCGTGCCATTAGTCGAATTGTCGGCG
>QVRM01001135.1:47500-88038 GCA_003439945.1 Dermanyssus gallinae | reverse complement strand
ACTAATTAAAATAAACCCTGCAAATAAATTCTAAATTACTTTAGTTTTATGGTGACTAAGTCGAGATTCACAAGTGATGTGTAGAACTCGGGGCGGCGGTATGGCACATCACATTCTAGACCGATTATCAGTGCAGCACATTTGGCAGGAGCGAGAAATGTATCTATTTTGGTGCTCCACGGGACTATGTTGTCAACAGCTGCTTTCAAGGCGATGTGAGACCCAAACTATTTGATATTCGAGGGAAGAGGCAGAGGTGAATACCTGAACATCCATTTGTTTCAAGAGCACAAGAGAATGGATCGATCCCGTCAAAGCGTACCAAAAGTACGAAACGATAGTTGTTGATCATTTACGAGCATTGCCCATCACGCGTCATCTCTAAAAGGTTTGGACATGCAGCTCGATGTACCGTAAATTCTTGTTAATAAGGATTGACTATGTGTGATATTAAATGTTCAGGTTTTTACCTCTATTTTTTTTCTCTTATTTTTAGAAGTCTTAGATAATTCGCTTCAGGAGATCGAAGCTAAATATATAAGATTATTTGCAATTGCTTGCAAATAACTTTAAAAAAACGGTGGGGGATATTTAATTTATATTCCTATGTATTCGTAGGGTAACTAAAGTTAGACTTAAGATTTGAAAGTTATACGCGGTGTATACTCCTATAAATACGGGTTAACAAAGTAGGCGTCCCCATTTTTGAAGCTAGCCTGAATGAACAATGTTTTTGTGCGCCAAACGATTTACCTGAGTTTTCTCTTCACTCTATTGGATTACCAACGTAGCAACTACGCTGATGTAATTATGTCCGAGAAAGCGACATAGTGTGGTAGCGCTTCAGTTGACCATTTGGCGGCCAGACGTGTTACGGATATTGTCAACGAGCTACAGAATGTTAAAGTTTACAAGAAGCGTACTATACGCACTATTAGACGATACAATGATACAGTATCGGTGGCTGTGCGAAATAACAGCAGACCAAACCCAGTGCAACTAGCCGAACTATATAAGAAAAGTACAAACCCGGTTACAAAGGAATTTGAAGCAAAGTGCTGCAAAAATTGCTCGTGACATGCATCGTGTTGCAAACGAGCCCTTCAATTTCGTTACGCTCGCGGCGAACTTTAAAACGTCGTCTTCTTTCCTTCGCAAGAAAAAAAATTCACTTTTAGGATTGAGAAAACGCTCGGGTATGGATGCAGCAAAGATCCAACGACGTGCGACAGCAATTTCAAGCGATACCCATCTATTCATGTTCAATACAACATTTGTTCTGCTTTAAGCTAGTGTAGAGTACAATTTAACAGATGCAAACCTACCTTTCAAACACGCAAGTGTGATTGGTTTGCCAATAAAATTAGTAGGACATTCGCAATAGCAGATTTAGTAAAGATATGTGATAAAAAACGTGGCACAGCCATTTTGGTAATTTTTTTCTCTCTCTCTCTAAAAGAGGGCATTACCGTCGCTCCTCTCGCTCCACTGATTTTTTTTTTGCAGAGTTGTATCAGATTTTAAAGTTTGTTGGGCAAATTCTGGGAGATCCTGAGAAGCTTGGGATATATATATATATATATATATATATATATATACTATATATATATAAGGGAGCAACGAGTGTTATATTAGGTAGCCACGAGGACAATTTTTGTTTTGTCATTTGGATGAAACCAAACCCCTACATCCTTACGCGCCTGCATGAATACATGTCGCCTTCTGAGGACCGAATGCCTTCGCTGAGTAAGCGCAACCATATCGGTGTAGCTTTTTACTTTTCATGGGCGGTATTTTCGTACTGCCCACTCAGTTGTGGTGCTATGTCTACCTATGTGAATGCTATTTTCTTCTGCTTCTCCTCTTGCCTGTTTGGCCTATGGCATTTCAGCTTCAGCAGATTGCCACTTCGTTTTTGGCGTCTCCCGTATGGCCTGAGGCAAAGCAACCTGTGACTCTGTGACGTTCAGTTTGCGCTCACGTTTTATCGACTACTCTCTATCTCTTTCTCTCTGGCTCTCTCTCTCTCTCTTTCTTTCGATGCATCCTGCCGAAAATGTGACGGACGAAGCGAATTGGGATATCGACAAGTTCTCGGATACTTGGCGCCTGTTCCCGTGCGTTGGCTTGAGCCATCCGCTCCCGTTATCAGACTCACATCCAGAAATGCGGTGCACGCAGACCACGTCACCTTGCGTTAGTAGACTAACTCGAGCGTCGAGTTCCTCCGCTCCGTTCAGGCTGGCTGCTGTTGTGCTACCCTGAAACTGCGGGTGAAGGTGGCTTGATGGGAAATTCCTCCGACAGCCGCTGTGGCCGAGGCGCTGCATATACGTTTGGGAAAATGGACGCGTAGAGTATGGAAGCGGATTGTCAGCCAAATCGAACATGCATTGTTAGTGCTACCTTAGTAGGCACGTTTATTGATTTCCCCTAGCTGGCTTAATATATGCGAATACGTGTAAGTGCATTTGTATACATAGGCACATAGAACAATAACAGTTATAAAAAAGATCATAGTAAACGTAGTTTTAAATACTAATAAAATGTTAGTAAAATAATTGTATAGATAACGTGCAATGGCGTAACATGGACATATGAAAATAAGATGAGACACATATGAGATGTATTGCATTTTTTTTGTATCTATCCGAATCCCACAGTGATTTACTGCTGGCTGTCATGTCAGTGACGCATCAAGCATTCCTCAAGTCTCTCTTCTAAAAATAATCTTAATAAAGCAATATACCTATATATCCACCAAATCGCAACTGATATCGATAACATCTTTTGAGGCGCGATATCTATGAATTGGAACACATTTTTAAATCGTTTGGAATCCTGCACGTGCTGCAGATCTTTTTCGCGCAGATTTTTTCGGGAAAGAGAAGAACATCGTGCGGTACTACACTAGGTGAATGAGACACTGACTGCATGAATTTGATCCTCGCATCCTGCATTCGGAGAGCCGTGTGAGCGAATGCGTTGTTGTGGTGGAGGAGCCATCGCCGCACCGTGATATCACCCAACACTTGCAGTAAGCACTTAGTCACAGCAAGTCAGCGGTCATCTGAAAACTTTGTCAACTTCAATGATCTTCAAATCCCAACTACAGACAATGAAAATGGCAACCATATTTATTTCGGGCCACCGTCGACTCTTTGTTTTTGTAACAGGATTCGCCTCCACTAAATCTCTGCTTTTACAAACATGTGTATAGGGGTCATCTATACAATTATTTTACTAACATTTTATTAGTATTTAAACTACGTTTACTATGATCTTTTTTATAACTGGTATCGCCGAATCAACGGCGCTATACGCAGCCCCAGTCTGGGGGGACATGGCAATGCGGACGGCGAAAAATAGGGGGGCACTAAGGTCGACCCAACGAACGCTGGCAATCAGGGTAAGCCGGGCGTATCGAACAGTCTCGACCGAAGCTCTCCTGGTCCTAGCCAAATGCTGCCATGGGACCTCCTAGTGGCTGAACGAAGTAAAATGTATCTAGACGAAGGTCTGGATCTCACCAGGGCCAGGAGTGCCACCATATCGGCCTGGCATGAGGAATGGGCGCAGGTAAGACCCGGTGTGACCACAGGGAGCTGGACCAAGAGTCTGATACCGGACCTCAGGGTATGGTATGACCGCCGACACGGGAGCTTCCTACTGGACGACTCAGGTTCTGACCGGACACGGCCAGTTCCAGAGCTACCTGTCAAGGATCAAGAAGGCCATCAGCGATATCTGCGTACTGTGCGACTCTGGAGAAACGGACAACGTAGAGCATACTGTTCTGCGGTGTGATGCTCTCAGGGAAGCACGGGACGCAGCACCAACCGCTGTGAGGGGCCGACCCATCAAGGAGGTGGTCTCCCATATGATGACTTCGGCGGAGGCATGGAGGGAGGCGACGAACTTGTTCGACGCTGTTTTGACACTCAAGACAGCCAAGGAAACGGCCAGGCGGGAGAGGTTTGAGCGGGTCTCTCGGGAGAGTGGTCGAGACGAGGAGCCGAGGGAGGGGGGAGGGGGTGGGGAGCAGCCAGGCCCTCATGGTCTCGACGCACCCTCACAGGACGGATTACAAAATGGCATCCCCCTATCCAACCGCAGGTAGACATGCGGGATGATAGTAAGGGATAGAGCTGATTGAAGGAGAACGGCAGGGACGCCTCTCCCACGGTTTCGATGTAATGCCAAAGTAATACCGAGCCTGGGGGGGTGGGGAGGAATCCGGGTTTAGTGGGTTTGCGAGTCTCACACTAGTCACGCAGGCTGCTAGTGGCGCATGTGCATCATGCATTACCGAACCTCCCAGAACAAAAAAAAAAAAAAAAGGGGTCATCACTAGAAATACTTATGCGACTCACCTTCTTATATATGTGTCAATTTCTTTAATGTCTATCAGGGGGGCAGAGGGTATTCTAGACTCAATCGAACCAACTTTTTCCTAGTGTTGGCTGGTAGAAGAGTACTATATTTCATCGTTTTCGTCTCTGACTGTATCCAGGCTTTCTCTGGCAGAGTAATATAATATTCGTGATAATTAATTTCGTTTTTAGAGGATCACTATGTTTTGTATCGTAAGAAAATTGCGTAGCTGCCCTTATCTCTTAAGATATATGCAGAGACGGGCGAATGAAGAAAATTCACCTTTCTGGAGTAGACGAGTCGTGGTTGGCGCGCCTGCAGAGACCAGTACGAGATGTGTCATTTATAAAACACGAAACGGTGTAATGAATACTTCGATGTTTTTCGTCGGCCCCCAGATAGAATTCCCTTAGTACGATATATTCCAGCGTTATGCTGGTCTCCGTATTAAACGCTTTTGTAAACTATGGAATGCATTGATGTCCTGCATTTTATAGAAAGCGTAACGCCTAAACGCCTAACGCTTGTATTGCATAGGCTCAGTAGATAAATAGAAGAGAATACCTTCTCATACCGGGATCATGCACTTAGAAAAAAATAAAAGAACCATGAAAGAAGTCTCGGGTGTCATTCATTGTATTTGTAAAGTCCAGCGATGGCGTAATATGTATGCGTAAGTCACCATAAGAACGTAGGCTGAGCAGATGCTATCCGGAGACAGTGTACACATTAAATTAAGGAAATAACATATCGTTTGCTTTATACCATCCACAAACGACGTCCGCAGCTCTTTGTAGCCTGCCAACGTCACCAGACTCATTTACTGGAGCATACATTTATGAATCATCGGCAAGAAGTTTATAGGTTATCTTTATTGGGTATGACTGACCTAGGATCCACGACAAATATCTTAAACGGAAGAGGCCCCATACAATTGCCTTGCGAGCTACCAGGGAGGTTCAGCAAAAAATAGTTTGGAGTGTTCTTTATTTGCACACCCGAAGAGCAAGATGACTTAACAGCAAAGTCTTTGCCTTGCATTCGGGAGGACTGGGTTCGAGACCCAGACGGCCACTCGGTTTGCATGGTTTCCAATTTAGACAAGGTAAATGCCGGAGTGGATTAAAATTAGCCATGACATGCAAAAAACCGTACACGGGCAATAGCCTTACGGAAAATCCAAAAAAGATCAATTTAACAAGTTGACTCTTTATTTAGCCTTTTAAAGGGAGCCAGAAATAAAAATGCATAATGCAAACTCTTTGGTCTGCGTAGCGTGGGACTCGTACACCTACTTAAAACCTGATCGTCCCCTGACCTGACGGGGTATTTGCGATATACCTTCAGTGCATGTAAAGAGTCGCTGGTCTAGTTTTCAGTCGTTAGTCTGCTGGCAATGCGTTCTCTCTTCTGTCGTCTTTGGTTTCGCTCTCATAACGACCTCTACAAAACAAGTGCGCGGCCCAGACCTTCTTTGAGTCAAGCATCCCTGGGGGTAGACCGTTCGTCGCTCTGTTCTGCACGCCGGGTCGTTTGTCTCGTGCCATTGGGAGCCCTGCATGCAAAAAACGTGTGATCCACTTCATTGGTTTTGCCGGCGTCGCACAAGAAACAAATGCCTACCTCAGTCCTCCGGGTCCTCACCATGTATGCCTGGAAGATGCCATGACGGGTGAGAACTTGGGTTATTTAAAGCGAAGTTTCCGCGTACTTGCATCGGTATCATTTCACAAACTCACCGCGGGACACGGCTTTTGAAGTGATTAATCGTGGATTCCTTAGGTATTTGGAGCCCTTATTGGAGCGTACATCAAAGAGTGTCCTAGCAATTCACATTTGCAACTTGACGTTGAGCAGATTACGTTGCCTTGCATGAAAAGTGAGTCAATACTAGCATATGTATGCTGTTCGGTACAATACCGCTATATATAATACACTCTTTTTATACAGCTACACATGCACACGCTGCTCCCTATATATAGACTGTGTGGTACAGTAATATGCTATCTATCTGCACGCTATGCCAGATCCTTTTTTAGTTAGTGCCATGCAATACTGCATTAACTCTTTTTAGTTAAGCAGACGTTAGATTTCAAATGCGCGACGGATCGCTCGGATTGCCTCTCGACCGCTGCGCGCTGGTTTCTTTATGCTTCACCCTGTTGAAAAAGACCTGTTTAACCTTCGTAGGGGGCTGTCTCCTTGCCCATCCGCAGCATGCAAAGCATCAAGGTGATCGCTTTTTATGTTAGGTGCATAGCAGCAAGTTAGGCTTAAGACTATGTGTATCAGAGACAACTGCAAAAACGAGATTCAGCACAGGTCCACGTACGTATCTACTCAGATGCCAGTTGGGCTACACTTCCCATCGAAGCATGCAAGGAGCCTCCTTGTCTGTACATTCCGACACAGAGGAAGTTACCCAGTTAATTTTTGGTAGGAGCTATAATCATCAACAGCAATGCGTCTTGTCAGTGTATGAAAGCTAGTTATTAGTGTCACCCGCTTGAAATACATTTGTTGCCGTGTGCTACTGATGGTGATATCATTAAGGTAGTAAGGGAAGGTAAAGTATTTATTATGCACATAACGTGCGTAACAAAGCTCAGAAGAATGGTAGGTCCTCGGCCGCCGGGCTCGGCTTTGCCTGGACTGTATGCCTTTTCTGAACAGCTGGTTGTGTTTTCAGGAAATCTAAGGGTATTATTTTTTAACTGTTCCCCTTAGCTGTGGTAGGGTGCTACCGCTAGATGAGTGCTGCGCGTCCGGCGATTATCCTGAGACAAATAACTCTACTCCACGACGTTTGATCCAAGCTTTGGTCTTCTGCTGTCTTTGCGTTTGACCAAGAGTTCAAGCTCTGCGACAGCTTCAATTCCATGTAATACACTAAGTTCTGAATGCTCACCGGGGGCACATCTCCACGCGCTGGGAATCAATCAACACCGGCCGGACTGTTGTTGTGCTGATGTAAAGCAGGTGAGAATCAAATGAGCAATTGAGTCGACAACCGTTGTCATGGGTAGGGCTATCGTAGAACAATGCATTGATTATCCCCATTATATGGGGAAGATCACCGACGGTGATAAATTGGCTTACATAAAACATGTAACATGTTGCAAATGTGAATGCAGATAACTGCGATCTACCCGTATACGAGCATATAATTGTACATGTACATATGGGCATAGATGACGATTAAAGTGCGGCGAACTACTTGATAACCACAAGTTTGTAACATTTTTACCACTTTAAAACATATGATTTTGTTTTAACACCGAACTTGATGTAGATTCGTTGCTCCTTCATTGTCGGCTTCTATATAGCCAAACCTCGTATGCTTCACTTCGTTAAACCAAACTCAAACACGCCGCCACCGATTGGTGCGAAATTTGGCCCATGTGTAGCTGACGAATGGTTCTGCTAAGTAAAACACGCCAGAAGATCTTGGTGGTGTTGGTTAAATTTTTTAAAACTCAAATTACTGGAACGTTTCAATCTGCTCTCGTATATATATATATATTTATACAGGTGCAATTTAAGCTTCAGAAGCTGTATAGGTAAAAACATACAACCCTTATATTAACACTTTTTGTTATATTTTTTGCTATGCTTGCTAGTCTGACATGCTGGCCAACTCGATGCACCCGTCTTTGCAGAACATAACAAACCTTGCAGGCATCCTGGCTTCAGTCGTCCAAACAGCATTCGAAGCACTAGGAAGGCCAGGACTATTCAAAGCGTAATTACTTCTTAAAGTGTGTGTTCGACTGATAGGAGAAGCAATTGGTAAGGGGAACGTTCCTGTTGTGACAATGATAACCAACTCATAATGCTTGCCTATGCATAACTAAGTGATGATATTTGCTTATGCATAACTAAGTGATGATAATTGCTTATTCATAACTAACTCATGAGATTGGCTTATGCAAAAATATTTCATGAGGTTTGGTTACGCAAAACTATTTCATGATATTTGCTTGTAAATAACCAACTCAGGATATCTGATTATACGTAACTAACTCGTGATATTTGACCATGCATAACTAGCGCATGATATTTGCTTATGAATAACTAATAGATCAAATCGCATTTGATATCTTTCTAATAACTTTTAATTGTATGTGTTCACTACATATTCTAGTATTTCATCACTATATACGACGCTATATACAAGTCTAACTCGATATGTTTCAGTATGCAAAGCTTCTATGCATAGACTGTTAGTTATTCCAGCCGCTTCCCATTAGCTGTGCTCCGGTTGGAATTACGTCTGTTAATCTTTGTTTGGCGCCCGCATCGTAAAGCTTGCGTCGGTAAGATGGCGGTGTGGCTTGAGACTTGAGAAAACGTAGTAATTATTTTTAAAAATATTTATACAACAGAGACAAACGCTATGATATACGCGACAATGTGGATGTGATTTATATCAATGATGCATCAGTAAAATGAACAAAAAGCGTGTACATATATTAGATAAACAGTATAAAACATGGCGATGTCTTACACAAAGTTTAGAACAGTCGTCCCCACAAATCATATTACATGTATGTGATACAATGAAAATGATAACATAGTTTTATGAAGAACATAAAATCACTATTAAGATTTGTTTCACATGCTACATGAAATTACTATTACGAATGACCACTGTTCGTGTCTCCAAATGTACGGCATTCACGTACACGGGAGCAGCACAATCTGAATCTGCCTGTCGTGGTGGAGGGTGTATGCCTTGTCCTGCGGCACTTCCGAAGGAACCCAGGGACCGATTAGGTGTGCTTGCTCTGTGTTCTTCCCGGAGGATTGGCAAGACTGTTAGACAATCATGGTTGCTGCGTGTATATATATATATATATATATATATACATAAACAAAACATTTCGCTACATCCTAAATATAGACCGCTTCTGTCGTGACTAAGCCCACGCATATCCACGTATCTATTGAACACGACGCACGTGCTCGACCAAACATCACAGAATGAGTTGACCTTGTTGATGATGGCAACGAAGATGGCGTCGACAAGCATGATCATGACGATCAGGTGTGCGCGAGGCTGTGCCGCGTGGGAGCCATTCGTGACCTTCAGAAGGTTGTGCCTTCGTTCCCAGGCTATCATCGGAGTCACTTACCTCGGCGTCTGATCGTCTCATCGGCCCTATCGACCGAGGCAATCTGACCCAACCAAACGTAGACACTGTGATGAAAGTTATATAGCTTCTCCCTCTCCCCCCCCCCCCCCACCCCCAGTTGCAGTTGTCGTAGTGTTCCTAGGATTTCTCAAACAGAATCGTTGTGCCGTTTTCTAAGAACGTCGTCGTCGTCGATCAGTGTCGATAGCTCATTAACAACTAAATCGGCTACTGCTACCACGAATTCTACTACTACTACTACTACTACGAATA
The DNA here is from genome assembly GCA_003439945.1 of Dermanyssus gallinae. Taxonomy (NCBI): domain Eukaryota; kingdom Metazoa; phylum Arthropoda; class Arachnida; order Mesostigmata; family Dermanyssidae; genus Dermanyssus; species Dermanyssus gallinae. The sequence continues at coordinate 78,256 of QVRM01001135.1, read as the reverse complement.
TCGGCACGTCAGCGGTGATGCTGTCACACAGCCACCTACGACAAGATGACGGCGCTTTGCCTACCAAACTTACCTGCGTTGCGAGCTAAATGCCTGACAGAAGCGAATTGACTCACTTGTCGTACGTAGAGATGACTCAATTTACTATGCTGTGCTACGCTACTATATAGGCGTCGTTTCCGTTGGTAATCAAAAGTTTCAAACGTGGAAATAAAAACTGGTATATATACTGGTGGAAATAAATACTGATATACTATTGGGTTGGCGGCGGTGAAAAATAGTTTATCATTATCATGATATTACCTGCCCAATTTTGAATTATTCAATGGCGAATAGTGCTGTGAAAAATGGTAGACCGTAGCGAGTCGAGACTAAAAGTCGTATTTACGATTCGAAGTGCTTTTAGCGACAGTTAGAGATGAAATACTTTCATTTTTTTTGTTATTTTTAATATTAAGGTTTTGGACATTTCTCCTCGTGGACAAACATGTTGAGGGAGTAAAAAATCAAAGCCCGGCACACAAAAATTTGGTCCATGTATAGGCAGCAATGAAAAAAATGTATTCCGCCATAAATTTAGTATACAATTAGTTGTTAGGCGCCTTTAGACGTTACGCAGGCTAAAGAAAAACGTCGTATCATATCCTTTCCGGCATGATTTTCGAAAGACCTTCAGAGATGGGCCCTTAGCCAACTTCGTAAAACTGGCCGTCACAAGCAATGAGACCTAATTGTATTTATATGACCTGTAGTTGGTTGGTCGTTGAAGCGGGCCCGGCGAAGAAACTAAAGTAACAAAGGCGGTAGCGGTCGGCCGGCAAATGATAGTTGTCATTTTCATCATCACGAATTACACTTTTGACGGGGATCGTAATCTAAGAGGGCTGTATGGTGACCACAGTTCCGCATATGATAATTTCATTTCAAAATATTTGCTGAAATAACCAGGTGCTGTATCCAGGAGGATTTCGTTACCACGGCGACGGCCCCATTTACATGGCTCACCAGATGCGGTATGCTACCAAGGTCGCGGGCTTCAAAATGAATTGCACTTATTTACAGGGTGATAGAACCTGTTCTAGAAATAAGGTTTTTCAATGGAACGAGGCGGTGAAACTTGATTGTTTAGGAGTAAGGGTGAGATTATTATAATCCGTTAAAGTGCCGTGAATGATCGAACATTACTTCATAACAGGGATTATTGCGAGGCAACGAGTCGTTTGGTGCAGAAGCCAAACATACCGTCTTGTTCCAAAATTCAGCCACGTCCAAAAGATACCCATGCTGACTACAAAAACACAAAATAGTCACATTGAGAACAGTTTAAAAACAACATTGTTCTCCTGGAATATCCAAATTTTGCGTTTAATATTTTTTAGCAGAGTCTTGATTTCAAACCGTGTTATTATGGTCAACGTTCATAAAACAGACACTAGAATGTACACGGAATATTTTGGTACTATATCGATGATGATTCGTTTTACTATGATTACCTTAAGCTGTTTTCCCCGCTTCTTGATGTCAGGCTCCCGTGTTAAAAAAGAACGGGCATTAGCGACTTGTGTACCGGCCGTACACAAGTACACACATTCGGTCCAAGCGGGTTGGATTGAGGTTATGTCTGTAGGTTAACAGAGGCTAACAGATGCTGAAAATACTCTGGCGTTGAATATTCGCATCATCCTTATCCGTTGGCATTCGAGACTATAAGAGGTGCAGGCTTCCTTGCACTGAAGCTATTTCAGCGCATTGGTAGAAGCCTTGATCTTTTAACAGGAGACTTAAAAGCAACCGCATTCTTGCGTCAGAGGCTGTCGCTCGAAATTCAACGAGAAACGGAGACGATTGTTCACTTCAAAGTGCTTACATAAGAGAAGTTGTATATATATATATATATGTATATATTCACTTCTTGGTATGGGTATTGTGTGACCCTCAAACCCAATAAAACCCTGGAGGTTCCCTAACCCACATGACTGAAATATTTATGCTATGACTTTAGAGTATGTAGAGAGCCGCTGTTCTGATATGCAGTCTGCGGGCGACGCTCCATACACTACCGCCTTTCTTCCGGCATCTCTGTGTTCGCTCTCATAACGGCCTCCTCAAAGTCAAAGCCCGCAAACCAACTCGGTTTTCGAGTTGAGCATCCCTGAGGGCAGATCTCTCGCTTGGCCCGTCTAGTCTTGATCGACCCGTCTGCCTCGCGCCATCGAAAGGCCTGCATGCAAACCTGCAAAGCGAGTGAACCACGTTATCAGTCTCGCCGGCGTCGCGCAAAACACACATGTCTACTTCAGTCTCCTTGAGGTGAGAACTTGAAAATTGTAAAACTGTAGTACGTAGTTTCTGCGTACTCACATCGGTACCATTTCCTGAGATTTGGGCTTAATGACCTAGTCCACGGCCATGATGCCTTTCGCTCCGCTCCAGTCCGCTTAGCCTTCTAGCTCTCCAGAGTCTTCTTTCTTACATATTTTTTAAGTGCTTGATCCCGGTATAGGAAGATATTCTTTTTGTTTGTTTTGGCCAAGGTGTCGTGCGGGCAATTTTCAGCATAGAGTCTGTGGACACCGTGTTGTACGCTCTGTTGACCCTTATAGTTAGCACCCTCTGCCCCTTGCTTAGTACTTCCTTATTTTTCAGTGCAACTGGTAGCTATACTGGTGACTCGTAGAGCAGAATTGGATCAAATACTGGTGCTAGAAGACGGCGCTTTTTGTCCGAAAAACCGTTTGTTCTTGACATTCGCCTTGCTTGTTACTTGATACGTTTAGCCATTATATAATCAACGTGGGACGAGCAGCTCAAGTTTCTGCCAAGCATTGCATTCATTTATTTAGCCTGCTAGTTCATTATGGATCATGTGGCCGCCCACGCGGATATTCAGTTCCCGGCAGTGCTTTCTTTCAATAAGCAAGAGCGCCTTGCTTTGTCCCAGTGCTAACATTACAGGTGGTGCGACTTCATCCACCGATTGAAGGTCGTCAACATAGGCAACAAACTCAACCCCGCAAAGCCCCTGTATCATCTCTAGCAGGCTGTAGTGCGCTAGGTTCCACAGCGTAGGTCCCAGCGCGGAACTTTGTTGTACACCTTCAGTCATAGCATACGCTCTGCCCTCGTAACCCACACTACGCTTAAACCGGTGCAAGATTACTAAAGGCCGAAGCTACGCTGCTTCTCCTTCTTTGTCCGCCGTATTCGGAATCACCTTCGAGTTGCGCTGGTAAACGCATTATTTACGTATATATATATATATATATATATATATATATATATATATATATATATATATATATATATATATATATATATATATATATATATGTGTAATTAATTATCCACCTGAGCCTCTACTACGTGCATAGAAAGGCTAGAGCTGTGGAGACGCATGAGAAGCGTACATACTCCTTTGTCCATAGGACGCGTAGCTTTCTTTTATCTAATATGCTCGACTATTGACGAATAGCCGACTAAAGGGCACAACCTAACCCACAATACGACAGGTTCCGCGAGGAACTAAGGTCTGCGTGGCGCTGGCTAGACTCTAGTTAAGGCTTTTATGAGTTATGAGCATTGAAATCGTGGGCTATGGGACCAAACGAAATGTGCAGCTAGTAAATCTGCCTAAGTAACCTGTGTCACAGACGTGAATTCTGCATTGTTTGCTGCGACATACAGTGTAATTGGCAGAGCAACACGTGGTATCCGAACGCTTGCAACGAGGCCGTTAATGGTCGACTCGTAGTCGGTCGAATTAGTTTGCATTTATTCCGTAGATACGTTACAAAAAAAAACGTTACAATTTGCAACTTAACTTAGCTGCCCCGGTGTATACTCGTATAAACCTGCTACATGTTCCAGTGTAAAATAATATATATATATATATATATATATATATATATATATATATTTATATATATATATATAAGCGCTTATGTAACGAGTATATATGTATATACATAAAAAGTATATACAATAAATACTGATTTTTTCTAATGGGGGTGTGATGGTAATGCACCATCTTTTTTTATTGAGACATCTGTGCTCCCCGTTTTTTTCCGATCATGATCAATTTTTATTCCACTCCGGCATTCACCTTGTTAAATTGAGAACCATGAAAACCAATTTAGGAGTGGCCGGTCTGGGTCTCGAACCCAGGCCTCCCGAATGCAAAGCAAAGGCTTTTGCCACTAAGCCATCTTGCTCGGTGAAATGTCAGATAGTATAATAAATTGTATATAAATAAAAGTCTCATTGACCGCCTTTCATATTACGGGATGTACATTTATTGTCAATCATTGTTTGGTTTTAAAATGGGATGGAAGGTAAATCAAATTTCGCTTTAGCAGTGTTTAGTTTAGTTGTTAACTATTGTAAAGTCTTTATGCAAGCCCAAAACAATATTATTTTCACAAAAGACTTTAAAAATAGTGAACTATCAATTTTAGTATACTTTTCTACTCTGGGTCGGCGAGCCCGGTGGCGTGATGCATTTGCGTGCGCCTCCCGACCGGAGGAGATACATGGGTGCACGGGTTCGAACCCCACCGTTGCACATTTTGTATTTATGGGGCCCGTCTTTCGAAGCAATGCAAAAGAAGTTCCGTGGACGTTAAGCATTGGATGGGAGCCAGCCCGAAAAAAAATACTCTAGGCCAAAATGCGTTTCTAAGACTGTTATAGCATGCCATTCCTTGCTAAGCCTGCGTTCTATATATATATATACAGTTCTTGCTTCAGGCAGTTCAACAGTCTTGCATAATATTCTCCTGTGATCGTTTTACCGCTCTCAAGGTAGTCGACCAGCATTATTCTACGTTGGTCTTAAAAATCTGTAGCCATCACCTTTTCGGTCAATGCCGTTGTCCGCACCCTCTTCGGAGGTCCTTCATCAGGTGCACACCATTGGCAAGATGCTTCTTGGGTCTCGGGAGTGTAGTGATGGACCCAGCTTTCATCGACGGTCATGAATCTGCGCCAAAAATCAGACGGATTGTTCGACACCTTGGCCAAATTTCGCTGTGAAGCGAAAACAGGCGCGTTTTTTGGCCTTGGTTGAGCAAATGCGGCAGCCATTTTTCTCTGAGCTCTTTCATCTTCAAGTTTTCGTATAGGATAAAATGCACACTACCTAAACTAATGCCTAATGTCTCCGCTATCTCCTTAATGTTCATTCGCTTATCTGTGCCAACGATGTTTCGCACTTTCTCCATGTTTTCCTCATCAGTTGCCGTTTTTTGGCCTCCTGGACGTAGTTCATTCTCGGTGCTCCTGCGACCTCTTTTTAACACATTAATCCAGTTGGAAACAGTGGCAAAACATGGCGCAGAGTCACCGTGCGTCTCGTCCAACCCAATTTTTACTTGGGTCGCATTCCAACCTTTGAAATAAAAATGCTTGATAACCACTCGAAACTCTTTTTTCTTCATTTTTAAAAATCACGCCGATACGTTGCACGGGAAAAGCTATCAAACGAAATCGCAACGGCCAATCACCATAATATTTTGAGTGCTAGCAGTCGAAAAGTTGCAGTTCCTAATAGCGGTGGAAGCGCGTCAAAATTCGAATTCTAAAAAGCTCATTCTAAGAACTTATTGAACTACCTGTATATATATATTTTTTTATGGGACCGTCTTCTTCGGACGGCAATTTATGTAAGTTCAAAAGCTCTTCATTGAGCTTGAAATTTCCATTATTACATAAATTCAAACAATTATAACTATTCAGGTAATTTTGCAGAAAAGGCTATAGCCTGTGTCTGCCCGCTCCTGTGAGTGTGTCAACATCCTTCATATTGCATAACGGTGTTTAGTACATTTTTTTTTAAATTATGTTTTAAATGTGTTGAAAGACTCATCCAAATACACACGATTTTAATACATCCGGCGAAATTAAACAAATCTGTTGTTTAAGTTTGGTTTTGCATTCATTTGTAGATAATTCTAATACACATCTAAACAGATGAGGCGATCTGGCATTTATGTTTATGAGGCGATAATTGAGCATTGATATATATATATATATATATATATATATATATATATATATATATATATATATATATAGTTTATTTCACAATAGGTCTGCATTTTAAGATGATACATATTTATAAAATAATTGTTATGATATAATATGTAAACACTTAAGCAACCGTCTCGCCTGACAAAAAAAGTGCAGAAACCGCCGCGTCTGTCAGCTCTCTGCGTAACATTTAGCGCACGTTTGCGAAAACCGCCAACGACATTGATTGCCAACACTTTGTGAAATTGGGTCGAGCATACCAAATGATGGTTGCTATGCACAATGAACATATATATATATATATATATATATATATATATATATATACATATATATATATATATATATATATATATATATATGTATATATATATATATATATATAAATATTGCACACTTGGTACATCGTGTATTGCAAATAATTTAATAATTGTGTGCAGTATATCTATACAATATACCATAGCATAGCAACCACCACTTAGTATGCTCGACCCAAGATTTCATTAATTGTTGGCAATCAATGTCGTTGGAGGTTTTCGCAGTCGTGCGCTAAATGTTACGCGGAGAGCTGCCAGACGCGGCAGACTCTGCACTTCTTCGCCAGGTGAGACGGTTGCTGAAGTGTTCACATATTATATCATAACAGTTATATTATAATTATGTACCATCTTGAAATCCAGACCCGTTGTAAAATAACCTATATATATATATATATATATATATAGCTATTTTAGAAACCCATATGATAGATGGTACACTTAGTTCAAGTAATCGCAACAGCGGGTCAAATAGGAAATAAAATTATACATAGTTATTTCCTACATGCATACATATGATTTAATTGCGAATAATTTATCAAGAACATAGGTAATATACTGATGTAGTACTATGCGTTAAGGCTAATATGCTGCTTGAATTGATGTTATGGATATGCGCTTTTCTTTAAACTAATGCAGTACTGCAAGACTCTACATTGATCTCATAGAATATGTTTTACGCTATAGCGGAATTTTCATATTTCATTAATTGTACCATATGTACGGTATGTATATATCATTGTAATGAACTTATTATTTTCTACAATCAGTGCGGAATTTTACAACTAGCTGAAATAGTGGCTTTGCTTCTTTTAGATGTGGATATATATGAGGTGGAACGAAGGGTTCTGTACATATTCTTTAAATAATAATATTTATTTATTATTCCAAACATGTTTGTTCCCTTTGAAGAGCTCTCGCTTGTTACAAAGCGCGTATGTAATCTTTTTTGCAATATTTCAAACGTTTTTAAGTGCGTCATTCAGGATCGAGTTGGAATCGGTCTACTCGATCTTCCAGACCGAGTTGAATACTCCTGCGAATGTTCACCAAATAATCCGAAACCAGTCGCCATGTGTGCGCCGGTGCGTTGTCGTGACTTCCTAATTGACCGTAAAATTATGTGGCAAAAATTTGTGAAATATTGTAGTCGAAAACATCAGTCACGAGAACCTTGGTGCTGTACCTGCGCTGCCTCAACGTTTTTTCTGCTCTTTCCTTGGAAGTTCCACTGCGATAATTGGGTTGTGAACTCGATGTCGTAAGTAGATACCCATAACTCTTCTCTTGTAATTATATTCTGAAGCAGTTCAGGATTCTCTGTTACTGCTTCAACGTACACATCAGACATTTTACCACGGGCTTTGCTGCCAGCTTTTCGACGCATACAATATAGTTTAAGACTGTTACAACTAATCCTTTAAATTCCACAGCTCTCTCTCCCCGAAAGTAAGCCGGCGATTGTTGAGTACGATCTCAAAAACTTTTTCAACGTTCTATTCTGCTATTGACGTCGAAGGCGTTCCTGGACGGGGGTCATCTTCGGTCTCTCCACGTTTGTGGCGAAATCGACTGTACCACGTGTGCACTGTGTTTCTTGACACTACTTGATCGGCATAAGCAGTCCGTAACATTTTCACTACGTTAGATTATATGATTTGCTTTTTAACACAGAATTTGATGCAGATTCGTTACGCTCCACCATTTCCGGCCCCGAAAAAATCGCCGAACCTCGTTTCCTTCACTTCTTTGAACTAAACTCAAACAGTAAACGCTGCCATTGGTTGAATGTTTGCAATTCAACGTACTATAATTTGCCGATCCGCCTTCATACATTTATGTATATATATATATATATATATATATATATATATATACGCGTTCTAAGGTCCACTATGCCACCGTAATAATAATTACGGAACAAGAAAGCAGTTTTGCTTGACTTCCATTGTCGGATTGCAACCTTCGACGGGTCGGTCGGTCAGTCACATAGATACACCGGTCCACACCGACGTCTTATTCATGCTTCTTCGCACGTTAACTATTTCTCGACACGTGGTGCGCTGCCACCGACGATACAACATCGACCACTATAACTGCCCCTGCCAAAGCCGCAGCAAAAACAACAACGACAACAATGGGAAAACTACTCTCACTCATGTCGTTGCTGTTATCACCTCTCTAATGTATGATGTCGTCTAGGATGTTTGCTGATGAGGTGAGAATTTTCTGCCATGTCTACGCCAAGCTAGTTTTTGGTGTAATTTTGTTTTCTGTTCGAAACGATACACCTGCCGGCTGCTGCAAATATTGTTGGGTTTAAAACCCTCCCGTTTCTGGTTGCTGGGTCGATTCCATTCTAGGATGAATTTCATAGTCGCCGTCGTCGTCGTAGTAGTTGTCGTGGTCGTGGTAGGGTCGTCACACCATGATGACGCATTGATGACGCTTCAACTGGCCAGAAAGAGAGCTTGAGTGACAGTATTCAGAGAGGCATCATAGGTCAGCACTTGTCTGACCATTGTCGCCTCGACATGACTGCGTCGGCTGGTGATGCTTCCTGGTGAAGGTCGACCATCCGTTTATGCTTGCCAGCTGCCGCAACAGAGAACTTTATTCGTTCAAAACGTAGCCCCGTTGATGCCACGTTGACAAAGAGGCGTTGAGCCGAAGCTTTTATGCCCCGTCAATCTTCGTTGGGGGGGGGGAGGGTGCACCGTATCATCACATAAACCTCAATTTACAACTATCGGAAATTATGAAAACTACTGTGAAAACTTGAAATATCGTATTTGAAAATGCTAGCGCACATAAAATATCTGCAGTTTATGACATGAGGTAACACAGCAATCTACCTGTAAAATGTGTACTAATGATCTCAAGATATACGAATAAATTGAGACTCACAACGAGAACGACAGGGCCGAGATCCAAGAGGCAAACGAGTGCGTAAATGGCTGGTATATCGTCAATAAGCGCTATTTCTTCCTAAATGTACAAATTTAAAATTGAAACATAGCAACACGAAATACTACCTCAAATATCAGGCCTTAAAATTTCGGACGCATTTAGCTGAAACACCATCCAATCTGCGCTGTGCCTACGTAATGATGGTTTGATGCTACAAGCAACTCTTGTAACAAACTTGACGCGCGTCTTCTGTAAGTCTAATTTGCAGAAAAAGACCTGCATTTAAAAGCACATACAGAGAGTAATTTGCTCAATTAAGAAAATGAACATACCAGCATATCCGTTTTTTGGCCAACAGAAATTTTTGGATTGAGAGAAATCAGTAATGCCATACTATGGTAAAAAAGGATTACTTTGGTACAGATTTGATGGTGGTTTAATTCTCGGTTGCAAAGTAGTTAATGTTTAATGATGAAATGTCAGAAGTAGGTACATATCAAACATATATTTATTATTACATGAGCCATTGGTAATGTTACAAAATTCGAACTTCTTAAATAAATCACTCGTTTTTATTTTGAAATACCGTGGACATGTTGAATATGTTACAAAAACTGCTTTAATGTAATACCAATGTAATACCGAGCCTGGGAATGGGGAATTTGGTGGGTTTGTGAGTCCCATACTAGTCACTCAGGCTCCTGTGCATTACTCAGGCTCCTGTGAGACACATGTGCATTATGCATACCCGATTTCTTTCATAAAAAATCTCAAAGACCAACCTCTACTTATTAAATACGTTTTTTGACCAGGCCAAGCACGCGTTTAAACATGTTAGGTTAGCAAATCCAAGGTTAGGTTAGCAAAGACACATGTTAGGCATCCAGATCGCCATCTAGACCAAATCAACAATCAAATCAGCGGTATTTTATAGAATTGAGATACTTTTACCCTGTTCCTAAAGACAGGACCCGAGTTAATAACTCGAGCCATTGGAGTGGCCTAGCAATTGGCTTTCCATTGCTAATCTATTAATCTCCGAAAATCTCCGTTGAATAAATAAACCACTATATGTACTTTTTTGTTGTTGCTGTGAACAGTTTTTTCGTGTGCCCCTACAGACTACGACGTACTCAAGTGGCCGGACTGTCCATAATGCTTGTAATTGTGGACATATTTACAGTAAACCCATAATTACTTTCAATTAGGAAATGTATTATAAATCACTTGGTACCAAATGTATTTAGATAAGTGCGCATTATTCTGTTTATCGTGTTGCGTTACTAGAGGGCAAATGTATATATATATATATATATATATATATATAGGTCATTAATCGTGAAGGCTCAAACATCGGACATAATAGGATCTCGATTGTTGTGAACTATTCTTACTATGACTTTTCATAAATTTGCTATCTCTTAAGTTAGGTTAATGTGCTTATTTTAGCGAGTTCGACGAGTTATATCTAACTGACTACTAGTTTGAGGACACCCTATATGAATATGACCCCTATCTTTGGCCATGATGAGATAACGCTCGGTGAGACTTATTCCGCACAAGCTTGGTAAATAGATACAACGTAAGCATGAATGTTAATCTTCGTAGTTGAAGGACGAAACCGTGTGTGAAACCGACAACACTCAATATTCTTTTCAGCATATCATTTTAGATTCAAAATGTTTTGTATTCTATTCCATTTCATATGTTATAGTAATATGCAAGACGATATATTTGCAAGATATTGGTAGTGTTAGGCCACGATGAAAAGTACAAGACCGGTGCTCGTAATGGACTGCCGCAATTCCATACAGGGCAGAATAAAATTACATTGGTAAAAATGTTCACAACTGAATTTGGTATTATCAGTGCCACCATAAAAATGAATTCAGAATCTCTGAATCGTTAACGTTTACTTTACTAAAAAGCCTTGCATACATTCTTAGTCTACCTATTGCCTTAAATCGTGGACGTATATTCATAAAATCAAATCTATATAAATATATATATATATATGCATTTCTATATATATATATATATATATATATATATATATATATATATATATATATATATACAGGTAGTTCAATAAGTTCTTAGAATGAGCTTTTTAGAATTCGAATTTTGGCACGCTTTCACCGCTAATAAGAACTGCAACTTTTCGACTGCTAGCACTCAATATATTATGGTGATTGGCCGTTGCGATTTCGTTTGGTAGCTTTTCCCGTGCAACGTATCGGCGTGATTTTTAAAAATGGAGAAAAAAAAGTTTCGAGTGGTTATCAAGCATTTTTATTTCAAAGGTTGGAATGCGACCCAAGTAAAAATTGAGTTAGACGAGACGGACAGTGACTCTGCGCCATGTTTTGCCACTGTTTCCAACTGGATTAATGTGTTAAAAAGAGGTCGCAGGAGCACCGAGGATGAACTACGTCCAGGAGGCCAAAAAACGGCAACTGATGAGGAAAACGTAGAGAAAGTGCGAAAAATTCTTGGCACAGATAAGCGAATGAACATTAAGGAAATAGCGGAGGCATTAGGGATTAGTTTAGGCAGTGTGCATTTATCCTACACGAAAACTTGAAGATGAAAGAGCTTAGAGCAAAATGGCTGCCGCATTTGCTCAACCAAGGCCAAAAAGACGCGCCTGTTTTGGCTTTACAGCGAAATTTGGCCAAGATGTCGAACAATCTGTCGGATTTTTGGTGCAGATTCATGACCGTCGATGAAAGCCGGGTTCATCACTACACTCCCGAGACCCAAGAAGCATCTTGCCAATGGTGTGCACCTGATGAAGGACCTCCGAAGAGGGTGCGGACAACGGCATTGACCGGAAAGGTGATGGCTACAGTTTTTTAAGACCAACGTAGAATAATGCTGGTCGACTACCTTGAGAGCTGTAAAACGATCACAGGAGAATATTATGCAAGACTGTTGGACTGCCGTTAGCAAGAACTCATCGTGAAACGGCCCGCTTTGCAGAAGAAGGTTGTCCCGTTTCACCAGGGCAATGCTCCTGCACACAAGTCCCGGCAAGCATCGGCAAAACTGGCCCAACTGAGGTTCGAACTTATTGAACAACCCTCCTATTCTCCAGACCTGGCCCCCTCTGATTATTTCCTCTTCGGACATTTAAAGAATAGTCTCGGTGGAAAGCGTTTTTTTAGCAATGAAGAGGTTAAGGCTGCTGTCAATGCCTATTTTCAGTCTAACGACGCGGAATTCTACTCAAGAGGTATAAATGCTCTGAAATCTCGGTGGGAAAAGTGTATTGAGCTTCTCGGGGAGTATATCGAATAAGAAAAATTTAAAAACATGATTTGGAAAATTCTCGGTTTTCATTCTAAGAACTTATTGAACTACCTGTATATATATATAAAAACCAGATGCATTTCTATTTATAAATATATATAAAGAGGGAGACACGATAGAGTACATAGAATGGGGTAGCTTAGTATATAGATTAAAATATAACGATTAGTATTACTCCGGTCTATATATTAGGAGATTGTCCTTCACAATACTTATTGAGACATATATGCGGCTATTTCGGCATTTATTATTATTATAAATCACACAGTACACCGGGAGTGCGAATACCCGCCAACTAGTTGGCCAACTAACGGAAGGCACTAACCTACTATTAATTCAATTCTTTAATTTATTCGCCTGGTTGACGGACAACAACTCTGCTTGTATACAAGTTCTCTATATGTATGAGTTTTATTTACCATTCCTTGTGGAAAATTATTTGAATCGGATGCGCTCGCTGTGCAGTATATAATACAGCGTGCTGCTGGCTTTGTGTAGTTTTATATTATTACTATGATATTATTATATGTATTTCAACAAACACCCTCGTCTGTCGTGATTTCTGACAATCTATGCTATTTTCCTAGCCTGCGTATGGTTTCATTTATCTGTTGCCAAAATGGTTTGTTGTCGTAACCTAATGCCTTGGCTAGGGACACTGTTCTCACTCCTCCTAGCTCGTCGCACTTCAGCATGATACCTTCTATGGATTCTTCTTCTATGTCACACGCTCTACACAGAACGATCTCAATTTCCAAAAATTTTGCCACCGGCAGTCGGGTGTTGCGAACAGCCCAGACGCTTGCGAGTTCGAATATATAGTATATTTTCGGTCGTATTCCTTTTTGTTGCCTGTACAATTGCAAAGATGTCCTTCTCTCCATATTCTCTTTCCATCTTCTTTCGGCTGTTTTTCAACTTTTTTTCTTCACATATTTGGTTATCTGTTTAATTGTTGCCACCTCGTGTTCTTCATAATCTACCGTATTGCACTTAAATTTGCGTTCAAGGAACTTAAGTCGTCTATCCCATTTGCTTATATTTTTCTCGGTCAGTTTTGCTGTGAGCAGCTTGGCCGCCCAGTTTGGTACTTCCTTTCTTGCAGCTATGTTTTTTCAGTCGGCTTACATTCAATATCTTTGCTTGTGCTTTTCTTGCCCAGAAGCTGGAGACTCCGAATTCCCTTCGATAAATTGTGCTGCACATGTATACCTACATTGCATGCCGGTCAACCGCACGTTGTATTATGTCCAGTCTGTTTACCATGCTTGCGTATAAACTCACAATGGCGTTAGCGTATGTCACTTTTGGCACAAATATGCTTTTCCAAAGCTTCTTAGTCACCATGAATCAGTTGCAACTCCACAAAGCCTTCCTTCTTACAACCTTTTGTCCATTTTTAGATCGTTCTTTTCTTATTGCATGCGCAGCTTTAAAAATATCTGGACTGTTTTCTATCATATCACACGAGTATTTGAATGCGTTTTCATATTCGATTTCTTTTCCCTGTATCTTTAGCGGCATCTCCCTGATATCCCCGGAAAATATTACATTTGCACATTCCTTTTCGTCGATTCCCGTCCAATCTTTTCCGCCGTTTCTCCTCATATTGTTAACGTTATTTGCATTTGGTCAACACCTTCCGCTAAAATCACCATGTCGTCTGCAAACAACAGGATAGACGGTCGGAGAGATACTATTTCATCACCTCTAGCGTATACTATTTTAAAACCCAGATTTGATTCATACACCTGTCGCGCCACGTCCTCAATGTACAGTAAAAACAGTGACACAGAGCAAGGACATCCTTGTTGAAGTCCTTTCTTTAATCTGTAGAAATCAGATGAGTTCGACCCGATTCTTGCAAAGATGTAGCGATATATATGCAAACATAACACGGGTAAGGACAAGCGCCGGTGAAGTCAAATATGACATTTTTAGTGCGCCAGGCTACCTAAAGATTATGCGAATGGACAAAACGTGGCATGACATAGTCTACAATTATTACGACATAGAGGGCATGACAGCTTGATCGGTTCAGCTTTTCTCAGCTGTCGCATCCGTGCTGTAAAGTTGTCCGTAGGTCTCAGAAAAATTCTGTTCCCGGCGCTTATAACAATTGGTGAAGACAGGCGCAGTTGGTAACGCGAAAAGACGTTTAAGATCTTTTTCAGCACATAATAGTATTGGCGTTCATTATATACGTCCCGTTACTGGCCTAACCTTAAATTAAAATAGATTTATTGAAATTTACGTCGTAATTAAGGCGCAACAACAATACACATACAAGATGACATAAGTAAATGCGTTTTTATGCAAATTGGATTTTTTTCTTACGGCGTACATTTTCAGTAGAAACGCAATCTACTGCGTTTCTGAGAGGAGACAAAAACTCGTTTTGAAAAGAGTTTTTGTCTGTCTTCCCCTCTGGAAAATGGACCGCGAGCGTTACGCGTGCAAGGGCAAGCGTCGCCACCAGGTAGGCCAATGCCGCCGCCGTAGCTGTTATGGTGATTGATCTTTTACTTTAAGCATCGCCAAGAGAAAAAGGAAAACAGCAGAAAAAGAGGAAAAAGAAGAAGCAGGGAAAACGAGCCGAACATATGATCAGAGTAGCGGGGTTCGCTTGTCAAAGGACGCAGGTTGCCGCTACCGCTGCTGCTGCTCCTGCTGCAGCTATTGTTGTAGACCGATTTGGCTCAACGGCAGATTCATCGCAGTGATAAACGTCAAAGCATAATGAAGGAGTGTCTCACGTCCTTGAAGATCACTCCTCACGCATTCTTACGTGCGTCGAGGAAAACCCTAGCCATGTCCGACTGCGTTTGACTAACTCAGCTAACCGTGAGGAAAGAAATAGCTAGAATGGTAATCGTATCAAAATATTTTTCGAACTAAATTATATGTATATATATATATATATAAGATCTCGCGATAACGTTACATGCCATTTGCATGAGCATTGCTTAAGACGACGATTTGGATAGGTGGGACCAATGCTGTCTCTTAGAGAGAGATGTAGAAGACAGATGTTTTTTAATAGAATTTGTTATTTTGTACGTGTAGGGAGTGTATGTATGTATGTATATATATATATATATATATATATATATATATATATATATATATATATATATATATATATTTATAAATATATATACATTTTTTTCCTGCAGAGCGCGCAGGATCTACTTGTGAAACGAGTTGCTTGTCGGTGTTGTCTACCACGCAAGCGTATCACATTGCCTAGTGTTAGCGAATACTGATTCCACGCCGATTACCGCATGTTTAAACAGTTAACGCGCCAGAGTCTTATTACGAGGTATTTTGTTCTAAGCCCAAGTAATCTCATGATTGGCGTCTCCATCCACCCTCCCGAGGTTGCTCGTGTGGACGGTGCGGACAACTCATTTGCCTGGAGGATTGCACGCCGTTCACAGATTCGGAACGTCTTTGCTTCTATTGTATTACACTTTTTTTGAATAAAGGTGATATGATATTGGATAAAGGTGATATTGTCGGTCCCGGTGCTTCTCGTCCAGGAACTGCCGCTTCCCGCGCCGAGACATCAAAGATAAGAAAGTATGCGAACTTAGGCCGGGCGTACCACTTTTCACCCTTCGCATTCGAGACGCTGGGTGGCCCTGGGCCCCTCACAACGACGCTAATTTCCTAGCTTGGCGACGCTTTACAGCAGGCTACGATGGACAAGAGGGCGGGCACTTTCTTCTGCCAACGGCTTTCCCTAGAGGTTCAGAGAGGCAACGCGATTTCGGTGCTCGGAACTATGAAAGACTGGATGAACCCGCGTCTTCGCGTCAGGGGTCGGGCAAGACTCCTACTCGGACACGAGTGATAGATTAGGAGTGAGCCATCGGCACCGTGGATTTAAACATTCACATGTATATATGAAAGAATAAAGAAAAATAAATTAGGTGATATGATATGATACGTTTGTTCCGATTAGCCCACGAGAGATAAAGTGGCCGCAGGTGCGGGAGACGTACAAAACCGATACGTAGCATTGCCATCACGTAATGAGATGGTGTGACAGCGTTGCGAGACGTTTTTGCACAAAGCGCCATTAAGCATCTTGGTTAATAATGCCACTCGCCATTGTTAGCTGGCAGAAGAGGGCCGTATGACGCCTATGATACGGAAGTGACTCGATCGGGTTGTTGCTACTTCCGACAGCACTATGAATGCTGGTGTTGTTTGTCTCTCACACTTATAGTTGCCTTTTGTCCGTTTGAGACTAGAATCCTTCTCTAGCTCTTTTGCGTTTTATTTGACTGTCTAACAATCTTGTTTGCTATAAATGCCTTTAACAAATGAGCCTTCTGCTTAGTGACCTTTCTGTCGCCTGCCTCTTTCACCACCCCGTATTACTTTGGCTCGTTTGCGTTTCGCGTTTTCGCTAAATGAAGCATTGCAATCAATAATTTATCAATATTATACCGGCAACCATTCTTTGCGCATCGTTAGCTGACGCTCCTGCTCCGATGGGGCCGTGCAAGTAGCAATGGTAGTAGTAGTAGTAGAAATAGTAAAAGTAATAATCGAACGAATATTAATGCAATGTATGCAAGTAAGTGGCTATATGTCCGGCCCCACACAGAGTTTAGGCGGCACAACAGATGGAAAAGACACGTTTAGAAGTTTGGCCCAGGGTATGTGGAACAGTTACGATGTTGATGGCAGTGGTGCTATCGATCGTATTGGCGTTGATGAAGAGGATGGGGACGACCTTGAGCGATGACCTGCTGGCGTGAGAGGCCTTAGACGAAAGGCCAATCGACTTCGAGAGGCAACGAGGCAACCGCTGTTCTCGTCACTGATTGGCGACGGGTGCGGGGTGGCAACGCTGGAGACTCACTTCCTCGGCAGAAAATCTAGCAGGAAATTCATACGGCGGAAACGAGTTTTGTTTGATTAACGTTTGACCCCCTTTCGTCTCTGGCCACCGTAGCTAGCGGGTCGGAGGTTACGGGCATACCGATACTGAAACAGTTTTTTTTAATGTTTAGTGGCTTCCGAGAAATGGGAAAGTCGCGTCGTGCTATTTGTATAATGGCTACGAAATAAGCCACCAGAGGGCTGACGTCTGCAATTTCGTGGCGGTATTGTTAGATTCAGGTACAACGAGTTAGTTAACTCCGCGAATCATTGTCCTCACTATATATATATATATATATATATATATATATATATATATATATATATATATATATATATACATTGGAAGTGTAGATTAGTTTAGAGAAAAAAAGCTAAGCACTGGAAATGTATTCGAAGATTCAAAGATTAGCTAAGGACATTTCGGTATTTTTATTTATATGGCAGGTAATGATACGGTCCAAACAGTTGATGACAAACAAACAAGCAAACACCGCTAACATCTTATACTCGAACGGGTAAAACTTTGTGCGAAAGCTAAGTGGAAAGGCACGTCGTTTTGCTTAACGTGCTATTGGTGTTTTTAGAGAGACTTGTATCGTAATTCTGTATGCTCTAATATATTGCCCTAGTTGTATCTGGATGTCTAGCTACGGCGGTACATTTAATATGTTTAAATGCATACTAGCCTGCTTGCAAACTCCGCAGATTATTACAGTACAATCTTTCGCATTTGTGTAAGATACTGAATCGCCATAATTGATTACCTGTTTACGTACAGAAAGGCTGCACTCGATGTTTTCGCACGGCTTGTTAGCTAACCGTGGCTAATTTTAGTTTCAGCGTTCTAGGGTTCTCCCGGCTTGGTACAAAGTGAAACTCAACTAACGGTGAAATGACGGCAGTATGTTGCACGTCAGTTAAGGGAATGTACCTGGGATGCTTAAACTACAACGTTGAAAAGCTAAAAACACAGCCCGTTCTCTCAGGGTATGAGATTGTCCATTTGTATTTTGTCGCTGAATCCTCGCATTTTTATGAGTCGAACGTAAGCTGGCTGGTAGCTGGCTCCAAGAAACCGTCTTATGGTTGTCTGTGCCGATATGGCGTGGTTCCAATTTCCGTCTGTATAATTTTCTTAGGCAAGGATTTCATGACGGGTTCAATGCTGTTCGGTTCAGATGGCTGAATAATATAAAATAGTATTTAGCCAACGCCATCCTCATTAAGAAAAGGGATTATTACTCTCCACATGTCATCTTGTAAACGGGTGTTCTGGATTTAGGCTGAATGTTTCTCTCTTAACTTTATAATGGCAGCAAGATCCTTCTGATATGGCGGGATTGAATGAACTGCCATTGTGTAGATCTTGACAATCTAATTCTGCCTCATATTATTATTGTTATCAAGATTCGGCACTCTCCTTACAGACTACCGATGATGTCACCTGTTTCAGAGCTAGACCTTCTTGTTGATCGTCTATAATCACATAAACGCGTTTAGCTAAGTTGTTAAAGAATATGTTTGTATCGAGTTATAGGCCCTAGTGTCTTCACTTAAATGAACGCAATGATTCAATAGCACTGCCATTGCTCATAATGTAGCAAACTGTACTTACCTCGTACCGTTGTGAGCTCGTATGCCCTCTATAATGCCACGGAACGGACGATTAAAATTATAATTTTTTTGTTCTTCATGCTGCAGGAGACAATTTTCTTTTACATTAGACATTTGATGAAAAGCGAAACACGATAGCCATATTATACAATATGCGTAAGTGATGGGTAAATGATAAAAAGCGCATCTCGGGGGAAGGTCGGTAGTGCGTTGAATGGCCAGGGAGAGAATCTGAGTAGCTGAGCCTGCTCCAGCTAGGTTTTCCGTTATTGTGTTGGTTTGCAAGTACACCTGTTACGCTTCAGGTTCAGCATGTTCCGCTATACATTAACCTAGCAGCATGATTACGAAAACTACTAAGATGTTCTTGCCAAATTTAGAGTCGATAAAAGCTGGCAGCTCGAAACGTCTTTGTCGCTTCCTATAATTCATCTTCCTAAGGCCTATTACGGGCCCTGTACATGGTAACACTAGCAGGATCTGCTTACATCACTGGGTCTCTCCTACTTGAAATAGCGTCTGTGCCAGATGTTATTTTGCTTGAAATCTTTACTGCGGTTTGGCTAACTTCCGTGTCGAGCCCGGTGGCGTGGTGGCATGCGTCTGCGCCTCGCGACCGGAGGAGACACCTAGGTGCGCGGGTTCGAGTCCCATTGTTGCACATTTGTATTTATGGGGGTCCGTCTATGAAGCAATGCGAAAAGGAGTCCCATGGACGTTAAATCTTGGCAGAGAGTCAGCCCCGAAAGGATTTTTTTTGATGATTATAAACGAACTCGTATATTTGTCCGTCAGCTCAATGTGCTTCTTCATCCCACCTACTTTTGCCGACAATGTACTTCAGTGAAATGAAGCTACTGAACATGAACAACATAAAGGTCTAGAGCTAAACCTATTACATGAGAACCTTCGCGCTCTTCTGTTCTGTCGCCTTCTGCGGGTTTTCTAGAGTCCAATGTGACCAACAGGCCGCGCTTAGCTCTCGCAATATCGCGTTGACTTTACCCGGTCATGCTCACCTTTTTTATTCTCTACATTTACTCTGTACTGTTGTTGCTGCGCATGTTCTTGCTTATGTGTTACTGCTGACGTTCGCGTTGTCGCTGCTCTTAAGATTAAGCACACCTTAGTACATTAATTAGAAAAAAGTACCATGTAAAACTGTGCACATTTATTGACTAAAACTTAACAAGCTGTGTCTTCTAGTGGACTTCCCGGTTACAACTTAACATAATACAACTTTCAAGGACGACGTTATGTACACAATTATATGGATTATATAATTCCTCCAAACTTAGTCATTCAACTGGGTCTGCCTCACAGCGAACGCCCTTTGCGTCTCATCAGACCTATGAACCCTAGGGTCAAACTTGAAATGTTCATAGCAGACGCGACCTTGCCGACACTATGAATACTTCCTACTACACTATGAATATGCTGTAACTTAAAACATCTTGTATCACAATTCTTGCACTCTCCGCGCAGGCAGACCGTGGGTTCGCTGCGTCAGCTCGACGTTACATAGGCGCATTCATTTAGCAATCGCTTATCGATTTGCTACGAGCTAACTAGATTGTGATCCGGCAACGTTTCAATGTTGCCGCGTCACTAGAACGAATATGCGCGCAACGTATCAAGCCTTGCAGAACCGAAGGAAGTTAGTGAAAAAGGCTGTTCCTTCTTCTCGGCCGGCGCGAAATGGCCACCTGGAGGCCGGAGGGCTCCTGTTGCAACTGCCGACTTTGGGGGTGTAGCACTGTGAAGTCATGGCCTCGGCCTGATGCGGTGTTCTGCCGTTGATGACTGCGAACCTCGCCGACGGCTGGGGGCTGCGCCTCGGGCAGGGAGGCGTCGTCGTGCGCATCGGAAAACTCGAAGCGTTGTTGATGGAAATCTTGCGCAACCGCCTCGCTCCGCTCTCTGTCAGCTGCAGACGCTCGCTGTTGGGGTTGCAGTTGCGGCTGGCGCTGTTCTGTCGACTGGCCGTTGTCGAAGAGGTAGGTGCCAAGCTTGTTCGGGACGTAGGGCGCGGCCCGCTCGATATCCGATTCGTAGTGCAGGTTGTAGTCGGTGCCGACACGTTCATTGACGTACGAAAAGTAACTCGAGTACTCGCAGGGTATGGCCTCATCGGGGTGAGCGCATGCCAGATTAAGCTGGTCAAACACCGTCTGGTTGCCGCACACGAACGAGAAGTGCTGAATCTCGGTCGGCATCGGATTGCACACGTGAAAGATACGACAGTGATGATCCTCGTCGGCAAAGTAGCCGTATCTATCAGGACAGCTGAACGACGTTTCCAGATGATCCACGAGAAGCTCCGCGCCGCTTGGCAGCTCCATTACGCGAGCTGCCAAATTTTGTCCAGCAACTGCAACGACACGCCGCAAAAAACCGGTGGCAGGTTACAACGTCTCGAACACAGTAACTGAACCATTTGGCTGTAGAATGCGGCTAGTAACAGATGATTAGACGACAAGAGATTTACCGGCGTCTCTGCAGCCGCAAAGCGAAACCGAAACAAAGAAAACCGATATATATATATATATATATATATATATAGGTAAAGTGTATATATATATATATATATATATACATATATATAAAGTGCGTGTTTGTATATTTTATATGTACTTAAATTTCCCATCCCACACAAACGATGCTGGTAGCTTCGTCCAGCTTATGAAAGGTCGCCGTTGTTTGTTTATAGAAAAAAAAACAGAATTGTAATGTCTGAGACATAACCTTGATTATTTGAAAGGTACATAATTAGCTAAATGACGCTGTCTATATATATATATATATATATATATATATATATATATAGTTGCTCAATTCCGTAGGTAGTCAAAATTAGCTCTAGAAAAATGTTAGAACTAAGTAATTACTAGCCCAACATTTTTGTTGGTGTGTATTGTTGTTTACTCGGAAAGTCGCTCAAAAACGCATGCGTGATCAAAATGATTTAGGAACCGTACCTATGAAGGGAATCTAGAAACACACAGAAGATTAATAAATATAATAAATAATATTAAAATTAAATACCTAGCGATTTGTTGATAAGCCTTTTAATTCACTTCCATTTGACCCACAACAAGAATATTGCCCACAAAAACTTAGATGTATTTAGCAATATAGCAATTATTACTAATTATGCGTTTTATTATTTTTTTAAGGGCAAACCTATTCGTTATCAGCAAACATGGTAAGTATTTAAGGATGTATGCATTTGCAGAAATTCATGACAACTCTTAAGCCCTGTTGTCGGTTCCAGGTAAATATAGTTGGCAAGTATTCAGATTTAGACTAATATTTAGAATAGAGCAAATTATTTACACATATATATATATATATATATGAGCTGGCAAAACATAATCATAAAAGATAATAATTTTGGATAAACAAAATTTTGGTTTGTGTTGGTCAAGGTTCGACGAATGTTCCAAGAAAACGTCTATATATGAGACACACGGAAGTACACTCAGGCCTAGACATCACAACACACTGGCCTAAACATACATACGTTATCCTAAGCCGGCAAAATTTGCCCCAAGAAGCTAATCCGCTTAGCTGAACTAAATCTCGATTTGTACCGGTCGTAATTTGATACTTTTTTCAAAAACATCGTCTGTATGGATGAGATGCAGGGAAGCACTCTCAGGCGTACTCATCGTAACATACTGGGAAACATTTGCACGACACCACACGTACACCAGGCTATACAAAAAGACGCCAACGGATACGCCAAACTGCGAAGAAGCAGACGACGAACAAGAATCAAAGATAGGAGAAACAGATTCAGAAAAGAAGAAAAACGAAATGAAAGAACACATGAACACACGCGGTCATCCATGTGTAGACACACACCGAGCAGTAGAGATCCGAGTATTGTGAGGAGAGGCATTTTCAGTGTGTGATTTTGAACGAGTCCACTGATAACGCTGCCCTGTGATCAGGCAACCTGTCACCTGGTTGCTGGGGCGCGCGCGTTAGTTCTGTCGCCTAGTGGTCCGCCGGACTGTCCGTTCGAGAGCTTCACTTCGTGATGTGATGTATGTGGGTGTATGCGGACGCTCTATGCCACATCAGCGTCACGGTGTGCAGGTTGTAAAGATTTGGCGACAGTCGCGTGGCATCAGCTAGTTTTATGCCGTCGTAATCGAAGCAGTACTGGCAGTCGTCGTTGTCGTCGTCGTCGTCTTCGTCGTTATTGTTGTCATCAACACGGTCGTAAGCAAAGGGGTTGGGAAGAGGCGGGAACGGCGGTCGATGGCGACGAAGAAGAAGACGCCGCCACTCAACATGGAGAAGAGTAGCCCAGCAGATGGCGCAACAACATCCCCCACCCCATTGCATTCTATTCGAATCCCTACCCCCCCCCCCCCCACAGCTCTTAAAGCCTCCCACGGCCACTGTCATCACCATTCATTGCCTCCTCCTCCTCCTCCTCCTCCTCCTCATCCACTTTCTTCCATGCCGCTGCCTACAGCGGGCAGATCCCCATGTAGATGTCGACCCTAACGATCGACGATAAATACGATGTTCAAATTCTGGAGAAGGTGCCTTTACTCGCCTGGCATAGCTCGATCGTAGTATATTCGTAATAGCAAACATATTGGTACCAGTGGTTATAACAATAAAACTAGTAAGTGGCAGTGAAAGCTCGCCGAGGCTAACAAAAGGATAACGGCGGTCGTCATCGTCGTCATCCTTTTGCCAGCCTAACAACACGACGTAACGACAAGCATCAGCAACGGCATCAAGAGCACGGGGCGATGAGGAGGCTCTGAATGAAAGCCAGGGTGGTCTCATAGTGATAACTATTGCATGTCGAACAGACAGCATCAAGGGTCAAACGAAGTTAGGTATCTTGTGGTCGCGTTGTTGTTACAGTTGTTGTTGTTGTCACTATGGCGGTTCGAGGCCGCCGAGCTATCGAGCAAACTAGTTTTCATTTACAAACTATGTACTTATTGATCAACGCGTGCATTAATAATGGGAGAACATGCATTTTTCTTTTGTCTCGCCGTTTAAAAGATCGGGGCCTTGCCGGGCATAGGATTGAATCTTGTTCTGGAAAAATTATTTCTACTTTCTTAAGTGTGAATCTAATTGAACTATTGCTACGCTACCTTGTCTGCTAAGGAAAGCCTAGTTAAACGCAGTGAGATCACCATTTGACCTGGCTTATACAGGAATGGAGAGTATGCTTCATGAGCTATTAGTTAATTATGTCTAGACCCCCCTGTCTGAGACATTTTGACGATTTATCCACCGTACTGCCGAGGTAAGCCACGTAAGGGCAGAGATCAAGATATTTTAGTCGGATGTGAAATCTTACATAGTAGTTATTTTATTAACCAAGGTTCGGGAACTGAATAAAAGATGGGATGGTGTCATGGTGATAACAATTGCGTGTGGGACAAAAACCTTAAAGGTCAAGTTTCAAGGGCAATGCCCTTTTTGTTGTTCCATAAGTCATCTCAGTAAAAAATTGCAGTTTTTACAAACATATTATATACGAATGAATATATACGTTCTTTTGTGCATCACTTTTTGAACACAATCAATCCTTAACGGTGGGACATGGCATTTGGGTCTCAGCAGACG
Organism: Dermanyssus gallinae; assembly: GCA_003439945.1. Taxonomy (NCBI): domain Eukaryota; kingdom Metazoa; phylum Arthropoda; class Arachnida; order Mesostigmata; family Dermanyssidae; genus Dermanyssus; species Dermanyssus gallinae. The sequence goes on along the minus strand of QVRM01001135.1, from coordinate 53,567 downwards.
TGTGCACCGTTACAGTGGGTCCAGTATATACATATATATAGGCTCACTTTAACGCCTTAGTAGCGAATGACTATATACAGTCAATGAAGTAAACATACACATAGGCAATGAGAAGATACAACTAGTCGACTGCTTTATGTAGATAGGCGCAATTCTAATATTTCGACTATAATTCATACGCCACTTGAAAAAAAGCCAGCAAAAACTATAACAAGAACAGTGCTACTAGGCGATCGACGGAATTGGATTTACAAACCACCATGACGCATCTGACACTATTAAGCATAAAGGAAGGTGAGTATATATATATATATATATATACAGGGTCATTCATATCGTTATGTACTTATTGCGAGATTTGGTAGAACTCGGCAAGAAAATAAATGTTTCTTAATAGAAGGAAGACGCGGAAGTCTCTTTTAGTAGGAAAGAGAGTGAAGTTTATAAAAGTAATTACTCTGCTATTTTTCTCCTACATAGTTGTGCGAGGAGGGAGAACCAGTAAACGCATGAAGGTCCTGATTATACCGACGTGCTCGGAAGAAAATTGTGCACAGCGGAAGACACTTCACTAGCTTGCGTAGCGAAAAGCGAATGATCAGATTAAGAACAGTCATAAAAAAAATCGATATGTTACGTTAGCATCTTTCATGAAAAATCGTACTTTTTTCCATTACGACCAAAAATGTACGTCCAAAGACCACTCTCACGTGACGTTGCCGCCCCCTCTTTCCACTAGGAAAAAACATTCTCTTGCCGAGTTCTACCAAACAAAATACGTACCTAACTTTCGCATACACCCTATGCAAGTATGCATGCCTTCGCTTTCGATATGGCTATCGAAAAAGCTCAGTTACTTGACAGCTACGTAACGCAGCACCGTCACTTTGGTACGAAAATTGTGTGCATTAAATTTGCTATTGCGTGAGACTGGTCTTTTGGACATACATTTTTGGCATTAATAAAAAAAATAGATTGTTCACAAAAAAGCGTTAACGTAGAACATTACAACTTAACGGCTTTTTATGACTTTCCTCAATCTGGCTATTCGCAGATTTTTTATACGAATATGCCGGTATAATCAGTTCCTTCATGCGTTAACTGGTTCCCCCGCAAACGTAGATTTCGCACAACTATGTAGGAGAAAAAGGCAGAAAAAACTACTTTTATAAATTCCACTCTCTCTCCTAAACAAAACGTTTCCGCGCCCTCCTTCCATTATTAAAAAATATTTTCTTGTCGAGTTCTACCAAACCTCGAAATAAGTATATAACGATATGAATGACCCTGTATATACAAAATACTTTGACTATATTGGCACTGCAATTGTGCATCTTTATTGAAGCTATAGTACGGGACGGTCTGGTTCATGTGGTGGTACTCGATTCATTATGCCTATTAAGTCGAACAGCAAGCATTCTGAAAATCTGAATTTGTTGTCATATAATATATATCGCATGCGTTACCTCCCATGATCAATAGAAATAGGGAATGTTATTATAGGGAGTTTATGTATCTGACCAACTTTTTATTTGCAAGGAAGGTGCTCAGGGAGGCACGGCGTAAAGAGAGTCATATTTTGTTTTTTAAAGAAGGAATGGATGGTAACGCACCATCTCTTTTTATTAAGACATCTGTGCGCCCCGTTTTTCTGTCTAATCATGGTCGATTATAATCCACTTCAGCATTCACCTTGTCTAAATTGTAAACCTCGAAAACCAATTTTAAGAATAAGCAATCCAGGTCTCGAACCCACGACTTTCCAAATGCAAGGCGTGGCTTTGCCATCAAGACACCCTCCTCCATAAGAAAAAAATCTGGAACAATACAACAAAGAACGCAACACGATCAAGATCTACATTGCTGGAGCTGCCTCAAAATCGGGCTGCTATGCAAGAGGATCTTTTTCTGCTTTGCAAGAAAGTTTGGGATGGTTGGGATCCATGGATGGTCCCGACGATGAGGTGCATGGATGGCATGGGGTGATAACCAACCACGGTCGCCAGGCGTAACCCGCCTACCCACAAGTATTATAAATTAGGTCTGCGTTATTGCTGCAAGCGTTGTTTTTGTTGTTCCGTTGTCATTGTTGTTGCTATAGCTGGTATTGTTGTGATCGTCAACACCCTCGTTCTCGTCATCATCATACCAGTTGGAGTCGTCACTGTTATTTTTGTTGTTGCTATTGGCAGACCATTAATAGATGCTGTTGTTGCTACTGGCAGACCATTGATAGTTGCTGTTGTTGTTGTTGTTGTTGTTGATCGGCGAAGGGCAACATCGTTCGTTGCCTTTTCAGAAGAAAGAAGCCCCAGATGCATCAAGCTCGTAGTAAGTAAACGGTCTACCTACATACTGGCCTAGCTGGCTGTGCGTCTGCGTCAATCGACATATAAAAAAGGACTGAGAGAACAAGCGAGAGAGAGAGAGAGAGAGAGGGAGAGAAAGAAAAATAAATAAGCACACAAACAAAATATTGAAAACAGTGCGCCCGAGAGAAATAGAGAAACAAAAGGAAGGCCGATCGGAGAATGGAAAAACGAGAGCGATAGTGGCACACAAAGAAGACAGATTGAGACGGAAAGACTAATCCGTCTGGCTCAGCCGCTAGCGGGAATGGTGGCTGCTGCGGCGGTGGCGGCCCCCGACGCGAATACAAAGCAGAGAAAAGAACACAAAAAGGCAACAAACAAAAAGGGGGCAGGTGTGGTGGTGGTGGTGCATCGAAAGGAAAGCGACCGTCTCGCACCAGCGGCATCGAAGCCTAGACAGGCAGGCAAACAGGCTGTGGTGGGCACGAAACCAGTCTATAGATCGGATGGGTAGTGGACTGGACAGGCTAAGCAGGCTCTGCCTGTGAACAGCCAGCCGCAAAAATGTCTCCTCCTCCTCAATCAGAAGAATCATGCTGTTGAAGCTCTCGGGGGGATGCGGGGTGAGCGGTGCGGGGGGTAATGGTCGTGGCGGTGACGGTGGTGGTTGTGCTGCTGCTGCTGCTGCTGCTGATGATAATGATGGCAGTGCTTATGGTAGTTAACTATTAATACTCATGTTATGGTTGTTGTTTTTATTTTTAGTGTTGTTGTTGGTGTTGCCGTTGTTTTTATTTGTGTTGTTTGTTGTTGTTGTTGTTGCTGTTGATTTTATTTTTGTTGTTTGTTGTTGTTGTTGCTGCTGCCATCGTCGTCTGGGGGGTATTTCGCTATCTACGTTGAACAGTGAGATACTCGACGATGACGACGACAACAGGGACCACGGCAAGCGACCAAGAAGAGGGAAGAATGCGGCGGGAAGGGCAAGAAACTGGTAACAAATGACAACAGATCTCTTTTTTACTGTAGTTGCTGCCCGCTTCTGCTGCCCGTTTCTGCTTCATCGTTATCGACATTACGGCCGCTGCGGACACTGCTTTTGCACTAGTGGTGTTTCCATAGCTGGTACTTCTGCCTCTGCTGCTGCTGCTGCTGCAGGAAGTAGAGCATGGCAAGGCAACGACAAAAGTTGAGATCGAGACTTTCGGCAGCTAGATGACGCACTTGTTAATGCTGATACAGCATACACACTAAATGAGTCTGGCATATAGTATTATGCAATGTAGGTGTTACAAGAAAGTGAGAGAGTGGTAAAAATATCAGGTTTAAATTTTTTTATTACAATCATATTGTAGTGGATGGACAAGCGTGTACAAAGTAGCATGCTGCCTGCTTGCCTGGCCCTCACGAATAAGCCGTTGCACTGCCTCTCTCGAATGACATGCCAAGAACAGCTGAGAACAGTATAAGTATCAATGCTATATGCATACTCAGTATAAGTGAAATAAATGTGATGGCGATTATTATAACAATTTTTTTTTTATCTCATACGTACATAAAAAAAACAAAAAAAAAAATATATATATATATATACATATATTCACCTTTATTGTCACATAAAGGTGTGTAAATATGCATTTCACATTATGTTGTGCACATTTATATATATATATATATAGATTTTGTTAAACTGTTTTAGGTTTATATGGAATGCATTTACGCACGTCCCTCCGCTCTATAGGTAGTATATACACGCATATGTATGCTGGTATATATATATGTGTATATACATACGTAGACATATATATATATATATATATATATATATATATATATATATATATATACTTTCTCTCTCGCTCTCTCTCTCTCTATATATATATATATATAAATATATGTATACTTTCAACCTTCGACTGGGTGCAATGTTAGCAGAGCTCCATCAGTACAGATGCGGAGAACTGGTGGATGCTAAGGCACATCATCCGTTATCATGCATTCTTAGCATGGACCGTGCAGGAAAACATGCTGGCATCAACGACGCTTGCGTAGAAACTCTTCGTTCGGCCGGATTCCCAGCGATGCTTAAGCCACGGGACTTGTCCTGAAGACGGAAACCGGCCAATAATGATATGACGATGATCCCCTTCGATATAGGGAGGCCCCTGTTATGGAATGTAGCTGTGTTAGACTTACTCCCAACCTATACGTCTCGGTACAGTGCGTTTTACAGCCAGTGCATAACAGAAGAGGCTAAGAAGAATAAATGTCGTGTGCACTCAAACGTTGGGTACGCTTACAACTTCACACCGTTCGTTTTTAAGACACTAGGATCTGTAGGCCGAATTATGACGAAAAGATCGCTTAAGCGTATTTGCGCTAACCTGAGTAGCATAATGCCGAAGGAGAAGTCGGGAGATTTTCCTTCAAAGTTTCCCTTAAGGCAGAGGATCTTATTTTTGATTTATCAAGGCAACGCAGCAGTGATGGTAGTGTCGTATGCCAAATGGGCTAGTCCTAGTCTGACCCTGGCCGGCGACTGACGCATAGGTGATATACGAACAGTCTCTCACTCTCTCTCTCTCTCTCTCTATATATATATATATATATATATATATATATATATATATATATATATATATATATATGCTTACTGCCTTTGCTTTAGGATCAGAAGACATCGTGCGAGGTGGGCTACGTGCGCTCCGTGGCGCTTCTATGTTAAGGCAAGTTCTGAGTTGCGATTCTGTATGTAGAGCTAGCAGTTATTGCGCTATCGGCGTAGTCCTCTGTTGTATTTACTACACGCATAGGTTGATTTCGGTGAGCGTCTATTCACTGTGTATGTGCACGTCGACCGTTGTGCATCGGCTGTTGTGTGCTACTTTGGTCGTACACCATGCAGGCTGGTAATGCAACGTGCCGGATGCACTGCCCTTCGCAGCCGGTAGGAGGGTTATAGATATGTAGATCACGGACACGGTTTGCTCCTCAGCTAGCCCCCTCAGCTAGTCATGGATGGTTGGTCTCGATGTTTTCTCTGCTGGTACACCAAACCACACACATACTACTACCACAACTGACGACACAAACTAAAAGAAGCTGGTTACTAACAAGAACGCTACTAAACATGCTAATAAAGTTTGCGGATAGATCCAGGTTTTACGTGACATGGCAATCAAGCGCACCAAAGGTTTCTTTTGAGTACTAGTTCATGACGTAAACCTAATGTGAATGGCAGCCGTCCTCTTTTTTGGCAAGCCATTCGCTGATAGGCTTCTTCATTCAGCTGAAGCAAACGAGGCTATAGAAGATTAAAACTGTCAAGATCATGGTTTGGCAGACTTCTGGGTTAAGATTCGTTGTTTTGGGGCAGTGCTGATGTTGTGGCAGCTGAGAGGGAAGCGTAGAACCGTAAAGATTCTAGTGATCTGGCATTCTACCCAACCAACACGGTGCTTCGTCGATTTAATCAAATTTACCCAGCGGAAATCTGCCTGTGATTCCGTAGGTTTGAGGTTGTTATGTTGGTTGGCTCTCCAAGCACACGCTATAAGTTTTTACGGCTAGAGCACATAGCTCGTTGCCGGAGAGTAATCCTGCTGCAAGCTGCTGTAACGCAGCTTAATGCGTTAGCTTCAAGAGTCCGCATTCATCTTCGTTAGATGCTTGCTCTTTATGTACTGTCTTAGATCGAGAACCGAAAGACTCGGGAGTGCAGGTTCCTACGGCAGTAAGGGTGATTTAAAGCTGAA
>QVRM01001135.1:0-42500 GCA_003439945.1 Dermanyssus gallinae | reverse complement strand
AAAATCATAGATGGCCGTACGGTTTCTGTAGTCGAGCCATTCGGTGAGCATCTTCTACCGCTCTGCGGCGAACTCTTCAGACGCTTCCCTCTTTCCAAGCCGGAATCCAAATTTGGTTTCATCCACGCTTGGTTTGACACGGTGGAAGGTGCAACGAAGGCCACAGAAATTTCCTCACTCTGTAACGTCCCTGTACTTGCTAAATGTCACGACTTAACAGGTTACAGAGCGATCATCACCGAGGTTGATAAGGGCTTTTCTGAACAAGATATCCTGGCTGGACTGAAGGATGCTGGTGTGATCTCAGCCAAGAGGGTAACCTACGTAAAGAAGACAGGTACGACCTCGACGATATCACCTACGGATCGTGTGCTTCTGCAATTTAACAGGATACCGCCGTCAGATGTGTTTCTGGCCTTCAGAACGCACAAAGTTACTCTGCACGCAGGAGCTCCTACTACATGCTATAAATGCTTGAAACTGGGCCATATTGCAGCAAATTGCCGCAGTAACATCGCGTGCAAACAGTGTGGGCAGCCAGGGCACCTAGTGGCAAGTTGCCGCAATGCACCCAAATGCGTAAATTGTAAAGGTCCACACTCATCGTCCTCCGCGGCATGCCCGCTCCGGGCATATGAGATTGAAAAACGAAAGGCCCTGATGGAGTGCCGCCTCATGCAACGTATCAGCCAGGAGCTGCCTAACGCCAAAACGCTGAAGGTTGTTGACTCGGCCGACTCAGACCCGAAACCCCCCCTGGCTACTCACGAGGACCGTCAAGCTACAGTGGCCACTAATTCCCCGGCAAAGCCTACATACGCTGCGGTAGTTCGCTCGCTAGTTGTCGAGACTTCAGCTGGCCCAGAAATACGTGTCAATCTGCCAGTCGTTTCTACAATTCCTGCCAAATCGAATGTACCTACTACAAAGCGTCCATTTAGAATCTGTAGACCAAACACTTCAACCAAGCGAAAACAACCAACTTCCTTGTTAAAGCCGTCTTCACTCTTCTCTGGGCTGAAACCCATCTTGCGAGTTCTCAAAGCTGTATCACCGCGAGCAGCATCCTGTCTAAAGAAGCTTCTCGACGCAATCCATCCAGTTCTATCAGTTTTTAAATAGTTTAAAAAGTGCGGTCTGTACTAATAATTAGAGTTTTAGATTTTAATCTCTACTTATATTATGCATAAGCACATCCACAATGACTTTTTGAGTAGTACAAATATTCGCGGCTGCGAAGAGTGGCCCTATCTCCACAGGAACAAAAGTAAGCTTGCGGTTATGCATCTAAATGCAGGCACCCTGGGACTAAAAAAGTCGGGACAGTTGGAAAATTTGAGTGGCTTTCTTAGTGATGAGGGGCGCAAATTGACGCTGTGGTTGTTAGTGAGACGTGGCTGAAAAATGTTGACATTCCGGCTTATTCACTTGAGGGGTTTGACTTTTTTGCGTCACATAGAAATGTTGACAGGCTTGGAGTTGGAATCTTTGTTCGTTCAACCTGCAAGGTTCTCGCATCTTTTGGGCTAAGCAGTGCCGACGGTAACGTGCAAGCGGTACGTGTCCATATTAAAAGCATATGGACTTTGAAGGCTATATCGTAGGTTTCTACTCGAGCAATGCAATTTATAAAGATACTTTGCTCAACATTTTGGATGATATTTTGCCCAGAAACTCCTCACTTCCTTGCCTAGCTCTCGGTAATGCGAATGTCAATTTGTTAGCCGAACCGTCGCCCGCAGACTATATCTCCTTCTTTTCGTGCAGGGATCTGATCCATCTTATCGATCGTGTCACACGTCCCCTCTCCCGCACTTGTATTGACCATATCGCAGTTCGTAACTGCTCCGGCTTTTCTATTGTCCAACCAGCGATTCTCGACACCTTGCTTTTTTCAGACCATCTACCAGTCTTTGTCTTCATTTCTGATGACGGCGAAGAGGGCAATGCACTTCAGGTTGAATCTCGCGTGCCTTATCGGGCACAAGATAGAGCTAGCATCGATCTTTTTTAAGCCGCGTCGGCAAATCATCCTGGCTCACCGTGTTCGATGCAGCAGACGTCGACTTAGCTCTTGAGGCTTTTCGAGATATTCTTTTTAACCTCTACGAGTCTTCTTTTCCACTGCGCACTAAAACTCGCAGAGACGGCGCGCCGAAAGGGTCATTCTCATTTTCTCCTGGATTGCGACGGCTCCGCCGGCACGCCAATAAGATGTATCGGAGGCACAAAAAGATGAATTCTCCCGAGAGTAAACTTTTATATCAAGAGAGCCGTAGGCGGTATCTTTGTGGCTTACGCGCCGCTAGAACTGCTTTTTACAGATCACGGTTCGATTCGTTGCGCAGCGACTCAAGAAATCTCTGGAACTTTATCAATAAAACATGTGGTAAACAAAACCGCTCAGTAGAACTGCCTCCCACTCTGACTATATCTCCTAATCGGCCTGTTACCGAACCACAAGAAATTGCCGATGAGCTCAATCGGCACTTTGCAACTATTGGTTCGGTCACTGCCGCGCCTCTCTGCCTACAAGGCGATTTAGCGCTCATTCTTGCAGATTTATGGAACCACAAGGGCAAATCATTGAGTTTTCGCCCAGTGTCTAAGTCCGAAGTGTACTCACTCCTAATCAAACAAAAAGCGAGCTGGAGCTCTGGGGCTATGGGAATACCCGGTAAGCTTCTAAAGTTAGCGGCCCCTTTCATTGTCGGACCCCTGACAAAAATTGTGAATCTCTCCTTTACCTCTGGGATCTTCCCCACACGCCTCAAGGCCTCGTATGTAACTCCGCTCTATAAAAAAAAAAGGCGATAAAACTCTACCGGGCAGCTACCGTCCTATAAGCCTGGTGGATTATGTGTCCAAAATACTAGAAAAAGCGGGTTTGTCAAGGTTTGAGCAACATTTGGAGTCCATTCACTTTTTGTCGTCGCAGCAATTTGGCTTCCGCCATGGTCGTTCAACGGAGCTGGCCCTCGCCCATTTATGGCAGTCTGTCGTGGATTCAGTAGAATCGACAAAAATATGTCTCGGAATTTTCCTGGATGTAGCCGCTGCCTTCAATTGTCTCAACCACGCATTCCTCCTACAAATGCTGCACGTACTAGGGTGTTCATCGGGTGCAATCGACTGGCTCCGCTCGTATCTAACCTCAAGAACCCAGGCAGTGAGAGTTGGTACAGTCGAATCTGCATGGAGACCGGTAGATATCGGTACTCCCCAGGGTTCAGTGCTCGGACCTCTGCTGTTCTTAATTCTTATCAATTTTATCCTCTTGAATATCCAGAAAGAAAACTTGGGCAAACCGATCGCTTTTGCTGATGACACGACGTTACTTTTTCGGCTCAACGCTCCTCTCACAAGTGGAAACAGTTATTTCAATCTTCAATAAATTTGGTCTTGCTGTTAATACTAGCAATACAAACGTTATTTTATTCCGAGCCCCCCAGCTAAGGATGCACCTTAACAGGAAATTCTATCTAGCAGGGAGTGAGTTGGTCTTTTCTGACACCGCAAAATGCCTCGGGCTTATACTACATGAGTTCATGAGTTGGCGTGCCCATCTGGACCATATCAGGCCCAAATGCTATGCCATAATCTCAACGCTTTTTCGCATGCGGCTTATCGGAGTACCTATAGATGGCCTTATAATGGTATTCAAAACACTGTTTTTGCCAGTTCTCCTCTACGGTATCCTTATATGGGGTAGTGGGTTCGAGGTAGTTCTCCGTAGGGCGCGTATAATACAAAACGACGCTCGAGAGCTGTATTTGGCAGGCGACGCAGAGACTCCGTCAGTGATCTCTATGGGGCACATAATCTCCTCATGATCGATTCATTATATTTGCTGAAGGTTGCCGTGCTGGGCTTTAAAATTACTCGGAATATTATTCCCTACGATGTTTCGTTTCCTCTTGTTCCCTTGTTTCGTAGAACCTCGAGGCGTGCCACAACATTTGTAGGGCCATTAGTTACTAAGAGATGTAGTCATCAAGCCGTTGCTTCTCGCTTGCCCGTGATATGGAGTAATATACCACAGCGCATTCGCCGCGTCACTTCCCTGAATTGTTTTACACGTGAGGTCCAGAAATGGTTACTCACCAATGGGTGTTGACATGGCGGAGGCACACGTACTATTTGTGATGTGTTAGGATGTCTGATTCTGCAAGGCTGAACAAACTTATTTTGTGATTGTCCATGGCTGACAGCAAGATATCTTAATCCTTTTATAATGATTATTATTCAATTTTATATTTTTTTAAATGAGAACTAAAGCATTGTATAATGCAGTTCCTTTAATAAACCACGATTTGAATCTTGAATCTTGAATCTAAATGGATGTTTAGGACTTTACTAAGTATATCTCTGCTGACGTCATCAGGTTTAAATGTTGTTTTTAAAATGCTGCGTACAATTTTTGCGAGTAGGCAATGAGAAGAGTCCCATCTCCAGTGTCGTAATTGACCACGGCGGATGGATGTTATCCCTCTAAGACCCACTAAACGCACCTTTCCCCTCAAGTATTTAAAATGTTACTAAAAAACGTCTAAAATTTATTTAAAATATCACTAAAAAAACCTTATCAAATAAGCCTTCTAAAAATATAAATTATGTGACACAATCCTGGCTTTCTTAGGTATATTTAAGTACAAACATGTGAAGTACGTGTGTTTACACACAATAGTTTCTTCCTCTGTCGATGATGCTTGGATGTATCAGTGCAAAACACGGGCATTAGCCTTACGGAAAAGCAAATTAAGTTATGGTGATCGCACATGCTATTAATAAAACGCATTTAATCAGTACCTTAGCAGCCATAGCTGTCTCTAGCGTTTACCTAGAAGTCGTGCCACAAATATAGTCTACAAACTCTCGAAGTATTTTGGTAATATTTGCTCCCTTTCTCCCTTATTATTTCATTGTTGTTAATTCACCCAACCTGGACGGTAAAAAACCATAATAATAATTATTCTATTGTCTTTGAGCTTTGCAATTGTTATGGCTCTAGCCTCTTCAAGTAGCTGGCACTTTATAAGAGTGTGAGTTGAGTTATCATTCGCTCTTACCTGGCAATAAACACAGCTCGCCGAGAGAGATATCCATGAAAGAGCAAACCCTAAAGGTATGTACTGTAAAGATGTGCGTAAGGAAATGATTCAGTTCTCTCTCCGGCCTCTCCATCAGCTCTTTTGATGTCTAGAATAAGGGATCGAACAGTGCTCCAAAAAGGAATAGAGTCCTATTTGGCTTGCCATGCCTCCACTGCTTTCTTAATCTATATTGTCTTACTGCAGCCCGTGTGATACGTTTGTATAATTTTAAGAACCGCCACTCTCTATGTACTTCCCAGGATTCCTCTGGCCTATTTCGTTTTACGAGAGGTTTTCAGCCAGACCAGTAACCCAAAGCGATAGACTCAGCCACTGAAATCGACAGCTTGCATTATCTTAGCTTTAGTACCGTGAATGTTTGGCAGAATTCTTGCGATTGCATTGGCCGCCTTTTCCGCCGAGCATATATTTTTGTGGCTGAGCCCCGTAAGGCTCTTGTGACACCTGCTTTATATGCTACCCTGCCAGGTACAATCTGATGAAACCGACCTTCTTCCTTCCCGTTAGCAGTACAACCTCGCCTCCGGAGTGATTACTAAGCCGGCTTCGTCCATCCACCTTCTTATAGACCCTAGTGTTATTTTTAATTATTCTGCAGTTTTTGCCTGTAGTGATACTGTGGTTGGAACCACTGCTTATAACGGTGTTTCCACTTCGCCGTTAAAAACACTTCGACCCTCCGGGCATTCTGAGATAACCTGAGACCTTTGTACTTACTGATGTGTCAAGTATTGTCGTTCACGGAAGGCTGTTGAAAGACGTCCCTGACGTCTAGAAGAACTGTATATCGGGTGTATATGGTTGAGCTATGTAAGAGGTCTTTTTGCCGCCGTAACTCAGTGGACAGCGGCGGACATTGACCAGTTTCTCCTAGATCCGTATTAGGAGGTCAAAGAAAATCTCCGCAAAAGTGCTGAGCATTTCTTCAGCGAATGCCTCGTATTCCTTTGCCAGCGTATTTATTAAGCAGATGGACCCATTTGTTGTTCTTAGGGCAAGAACAACCTCAGCCAGTTTACAGTTTGCGGGTTTTGTTCTTTCTCTGGTCGCTGTGGTGAGTACCTGTTCAACCAGATCTGAATTCTCCTTACATAGTGCTTCGACCGCCAGGGGGGTTCCGCCTGACCCTGCATCTTTAATCTTGCAGTAACCTTAAGTATCTCCTCTACTGTTACTGTTGGGGGCTCGTTCCTTTTTGCTGAGGGTGCCCCTTGCCTGTTATATGGCTCCCTTCCGAGGCACGCGTATTGTGGGAAGGGTTTGTTCGGAACCCGGTTGATTTGCTTCTTTTTTAGCACAACCCTAGGCTTTCATGCGTTGCCTCCCTTTGCTATCTTGGGCTTAAGGCTTTCCCCAATAATCGCCTTAGATTTCCTTGGAAAGGTTGGGCCAGCTATTTACAAGTTCTTGCTTCAATATGGCCCCACACTTTTTATAATTGGCCAAATCTCGAGATTTACCCTCTAGGGTTTTGTGTGGCACTTGTAGCTCACGCTTTGCTTTGTTGCAGTCACACTTCTCCGAGCAATGGTCTTGTTCCACCAACATTTGGCTGGCAGTTCGCCCGCTTTGCATGTATGGCTTCGTAGCGCGAGTTTATGCTGTTATTAGAGCTCTTTGGATCTCTCTGAGGTTTGGGAGACTACAATATCGGTGACTGCCTTGCTAGCTTCTGTTTTAAGGGATTTCTCATCGGTGTTCCTATAGCGAGTTTTGTCGCTCGCGCGTGTCCTGGATGAATGCGTGCTCTCTAGCGGAACGGTGGTAACTGAGGACAATGAGGATTTTCTAACCCGTTTAATTGCCAGTTAGTATGTCATCGCAATGCTTTAGGTCAACCTATGGTGGGATCCTTGCCCTTGCTCTGTACGTATATGTCATGACTAGCTGCCCAATCGAGTACGTTTCTTCCTCTTTTATCCGTTTTCTTTGATGCTGATATTTCATTTGCTGCGTTAAAGTCCCCCATGACTCGTGTCGCGTGTTGACTCGCCGGGTTCAGTAAATAATTTTTCAAATTCTTGTTGGCTACGTCCACCCACACGCATCCTGTTTCTTTCACGTGTTTGCTTATTGGTAGAAGACCGGCCATCAAGATTGTAGCGCTAAGCGTTAGATCCTGTGTACCATCCTGCATGTGTACTTGTTTCACCTTTAGTTGGTTAAACCAGATACACGAAATACTTTTCGTTTAATATAATCCAACATATGTAGATTTCTTTATACTAAAGAAACACAGAGAAAGTGCAACGATAAAATAATGATATAATGCAATTTAGTACACTAATAAAATGAATGTATTTTAAGCACTGACATTTGAATTGTCTGTAGGTAATATATACCTTAACTGGACTAAAATAGATGGCTTGGAGACGTTATTACATCGATTTTCCTAAAGATATTAGAATTTCATGTGTACTACACTTTAACAAATACAGTAATGCATTAAGTGTCAACGTTGCAATTTTTTGAAACGGCTACTGTTAATTCATCTTTAAACACGTTTATACAGTTGATTGACTGTGACGGTTCTATAACGAATATTAAGGCTTGTAGAAACCGGCTTAAAGTAGACTAGGAGCTTTTAAATCTGATCTCATGCCATGAAAAGAAATTTCATAAGAGTGGCTAATGGGCTTGAAATTATGACTGAATCCGGACTTTGAACTTCTGATACCTGTCTATTATAAGTGTTGCATATCGCGTTGCAATCCGTTGTTGACAGCGTTGCCTAATGATGCACGAATAATGAAATGTCACTCTCTCCAAGTGTTGTACTAGTACAGGGGACTCAACAGACATTAATCATAAAATTAACGTGACGGCAAACCTCGGCGTTAGTTACCACATTAGCAAACTAGCTAGAGTTCATTTTAAATGGTGAACTCTATATTCCATGATTTCAGCCTAACAAATATCGATGTTTTGACACTTCGAATCGCTATTACCTTCTAACCTAGTGCACTGCCCCCCTTTCTGGGGCCTATCTTGCTACATGTATATAATTGGTGGAAGAGTTGTAAAAAAAATTTCTGCGACACCTGTGTTTGCGGTTGTCTCCTCTCTAGACAGAACGATTAGTATCTTACCATTTGTTGACTGGACAAATGAGCAGTACACTAACACGATGCATCAATTTAAAAATGCAATTTACTTAGCCACTTGCTTAGTATCAAACCATCAAATAGTGTAAGAAGTCAGCCCTTTATTCGTACAACTGTTTTCGACGGCTGTTTATGCTGGCGGATGGCCACTTGGGGGGCTCATGACAACAAGAATCGTTGTAACATATCAAAAGAGTAAATTACATACCGCTGCAGGTTCAAAGTATACCATAGAACACACGTCCAAGATTCAATACTCATTTCCATAAAACTAAGGTGCTGCTATGTTACAATAATATAATACTTATTACATATAATAGCATGTGTATACACAGGTTATTATGCAATATCAATTGTGCGTTTTCACTATGCATAAAATGTATTGGAAGCTTGCATTCATTTTTCGGGGACGTGGACTTCTAGACGTAAACTTGTTTTGCTTGGTCCGCCGTGGATAATCTATCAATGTGCATCCAGGAAAATCGACCTGCTAAAGAGGAGCCATCTTACACGATATAACGTGCTCGGTTCTTGTTAAAAAAAATGTTAGTTTACAAAATAGAAGATTATGCCTTCGCACACGAGCGGAGGTTAGTGATACGTGCCACTTGGCACTGCTAAATGGGATGTAACAAAATTTAATGTAGCAAATTTATAGCAACGATATAAATTGTAAAATATATTTTTGCAGCAATAACTGTAGTGCATTATATCCAGTAAAGCAACGTTCCGCAATGTTATCTTTAAATTAGCAAAAAATGCCTTTCTCTGCAATATAAATTACAACATTTATTAAGACGGCTGTTTCTATTCGATACGGCTTTAGGAGTCTTTCGATACCATACTGATGCGGGGAGATACATAGGTGCACATGTTCAATCTTCATCATTGTACAATTGTATTTACGGAATCCGTCTTACGAAGCAATGCGAAAGCGGTTCCATTGACGTGTAATATTGGCTGAAGGTTTAATATCATATAAAGGCTACCTAGCGGATGCCCGGCTGGCATCATGTGTCAAGTAACCAGCGCTGCAAGTATGCGAAAAGTTTACGTGCAGGTTTAATCCTTGTCTGGCGCTACCCTGTTAAATAAACTAATTGAGCAGACGATATTGGTGTCATAAGATAAACACGCAACTGTTTGCTTAGACAAATTTAGAAAATTGTCCTCTATTCTTTTCTTTATCGCGATCTGTGCACATGCCTGTATTGTTAATTAACGCGAGCTTGTTAGCGACCAGTAGTTACTACGTAAAGACTGCACTTATGCTAGTCGAAAAGAGTTGCATTCATTTTTGTTATACATTTGTTAGTTTATGTGCAAAAAGCGAAGCCGTATCCGCGTAGTACATCTACGTCAGCCATGCTATTGTGGAAATTGGCTGTGGCAATTTTCACAACTCCCATACATCCTCAAGGCCTACCTCGATCTCGTAGAGGCGGAGCAACGAACAGGTCGAAGTCTGAGCATTCTCCGGCATTTAGATCAAATCGGTGCGACAGGGTCGTAATTTTAACAGAATCTTTTTACGTTGTGGTGAAGGTAGCAATGCCCGACTCATCGCTGCGCTCATAGTGGCGCGGCCCCTTGTACTGCTTAATACTGCTTCTACAAGCAATGCGTACGGCCACATCTAATCAGATGTCGTTTTTGAAAGGCAACAACAACCGTTTGCTTTTTGTTGGCTTGCCGAACATATTGAATGCATTATGCTGTAGGCTGCAAAGTTATGTTGCAGCAAAGTTCTTATCAGGCGAAGAGCAGATTCGCAGTCTCTTGTGACTTCTATGAGAAGGCAGGTGCTCAGTGACTCAGCAGTGGCTGAGACCGCTGTGTCCGCTCTTGGCGATTCCCGAGGGGGTAGTGAGTGCCCTTATACAGCTATTCACGAAACTGTTTTTTTGCAATGCTAAATATGACTGGGCAATACAGCGACTACTACTACGACCTCTACGACTACGATTTCACTGCGACTACTGGTAGGAGCTAGTTACGCAGCTCATGCACGAAAAAGGGAGAAAATAGGCACGGGTAATAGGCATAGTGTTAGGCGAAGGCATTTATGAATATATAACAGGCTGCGCGCAACGAAGCCTCTTTGAAGGTTCTCGCTATCGGCTCGCTGTAGACTAAAACACATATATATATATATATATATATATATATATATATATATATATATATATATATATATATATATATATATATATTTTAACTCTTTTCAATGCAATCTTACAGATGGAACTAATTTAAAGCGTAGATATGCTTATACATACACGCGCACAATAAAATAGACCTTAATTTGCAAAGCGTTTCTAAAATTAATACGTTTTTTCTACCAGAAATGGTTTTGCAGTAAACATTAAATTGCGAAAAGAACTCTCGCAATAGCTCTGAGAACGCCCCGACGCGAGTACCTGAAACGGAGAAGCCGGTAGACCACGAGAGCATCACAGACGCGAACTCGAAAGCCCATTCACAGTTGAGACAGTGGAGGTTCGACGTTTATTAGTACACGTTTAGTAAATAGTTTTTGTACGTAAATTAAATTTACTTTGCGCACATTTACCAAAAACGCGACAGCTACGTTTGCCTCTGAATTTTCTAACGACCTGGCACTTAACATTAGACTCCACGAGAATATTCAGAGAGACAAGACACGTAAAGTTTTCAGTCACAACTAAAACTATACCAGGGGCCCAGCTCTGATAAATTGAAAATATATTGTTAAAAAATAGCACAATTATGTGTCGAATGACTTGGCAGGAATACCACCAATGTATGTACATGAAGCCGAACTGATTTAGCCCTGATGAATGTATTTTTGCGAAAAATGCGATGGAGACGGATATTAGGCGGACAATTTTGCAGCTTCCTTAATATCCAGAATTAATGATGGTGAATAAATCATGAATATATGTATATATATATATCCCTAGAGGCTCACCGAGGTCTAGTTTAGAAATGTTCGGTTTTAGGGGCGTTTAGCATAACGTTCTTTTCTAGACGGCCAGAGTTGAACGGACAGCTGACAGCAGCCTTTGGCAGGCCGGAAGCCTTTGTACGCGCCGGGCTGATTATAGTCCATACATCTACAGGGCACAACAATTGCCCTGTAAGATTGACAGCCGCCACATTCCGCCATTGCGTTTTGCCGGTACCGCCATTCATTCGAATGATGCCATAGCAGCAGCAGCAGGACGAATCGCACAGGAGTTACTATGACGAGGGCCTGGGCTGACGGCCGGCCGGGCGACCAACGAAGCTCACTCGTGACCTCGCCTTCGGCCGTGTTCTGTGCCTTTGCCCCGGGCCATGCATGCATGCAATCCAGCCAGCCAGCCAGTGAGCCGAACATGTATCGTGCATACGGCCTAAGGAGGCAGTGGAAATGCATACATGCAGGCAGGCAGGCGGAAGAACAAGGAAGCCCGTCGTTAAAAACGGGCTTGCTTTCCGTGGGCTGCAACCGGACAAACGTTGCCGGAAGCAAGTGTATAGCGAGCGAATCGACGCTCATTAAAATGCATATAAGCACTGATCGTTAGCCGAGCGCTTCAAACCGATTCGTTCTTTGACTGAACGAGACGACAACGGCGACGATGATGACGACCACGGCCACGATTAGTCGCCAGGATGTACTGTACGTATCTAAACAGCATCTCAAATCATTGCACACGTCCTGCAAAATTCCGTTCTTTAATGGTTTTTCGTTTCTGATGGGAAAACAATATCGAAGGTGGCTCTTAATACTTTCTAAACGGGTTGATTTTTTTTATGGCTCAAATCTCTCTAAAATGAGCAGGATTGACGATAGTCTGACGAAGAATTATTCTAGCTAAGTCTTACACTAGTTACGCTAGCTGTGCGAAGCAATCACTCCTGAAACAGCACTCATCTGCGCGAATGTGTCGATTGTCGCGTGTTAAACATTTTATCCATATCCACCGCAGAAGGTCCGCCCCCGTCGACGGTCGATCTATCACGTCGAAACCTCTATTACGATCGCACGTAGTTTTAGGCCTGGACCGCACAATAGTCGCCATGGGATTAACCGCATGCAGTCGTTCGTGGTAGAGAAAAATCATTATTTTACGCCATCGTAAGTGCCATTTCACCTACACAGAAGCACAGCGCTGCCGAGCGTCAGCGTACGTCTATTAGGTATTCATTTACAGTAAAAAACATGCCGATTTGCTTAAAAACAGTAACATATAACTTTTGGTTGCAACAGTTACTTTTCTTTGTGGGTCTCCTAGGATGTATACGTCTATTACAATTGCAACTCTACAGAAAGGGTGCGTATATATATATATATATATATATATATATATATATATATATCAGTTAGGTCTAGCTGCTGGTCTAGTCTTCAATTTTCATCTGCTGGCAATCTCCATGCGTTGCCGTCTTTCTTTAATCAACTCTGTCTTCGCTCTCTTCATAACCTCCACAAACTAAGAGCCTGCGACCCAGCTTTTGTTCGAGTGGAGCGTCCCTGAAAGTTGATCTCTCATCGTTTTGCTCTGCACGTATAGTCGTGATAGGACCATCTTCCTCGTGTCATCAAGAGCCTCGAATGCGACAACGATGTGATCCACGTCAGCGGTCTCGCTGGCGTCGCACACGACACATCTGTCTACCTAGTCTTCCTGATCATCGTCATATAGGTCTGGAAGCTGCCATGATCCGTGAGAACTTGGGTTAGGTAGTTCTTAGTTTCCGCGTACTCGCATCTGAACTATTTCATGAGATCTAGGAGTGTTGACCCTGTCGACGATGACCCGTGGTGCCTATGCTCCACTTCCCTCAGCCTGCCAGCTATCCAGAGTCTGTTTCTTGCATCGTCTTTCTCAAATCCCTGACCCCCCCCCAAGGCGTTGTTTACTCGGTTCTCCAACGGCTCCACGACCCTTGGGGTGAATGATCGGTAAATAATAGTAGTAATAATGCAATAATAAATATTATGAATAATGCAATGAAAAAATATTATGGCTACTACGACCACAACTGAACGTTATATTCACTGGACGCTACGGGAGTAGGCTAGTTTCTCCATGGGCAACGAGTAAATACTTACGAGAGTGTTTGACTTAGTTTCAAACTTAATTTCAAGTTCATTTCCTTATAACCATAACATTAAATAATAAATAGGGTTATATTTTCTAAATGTAAAAAAAAATCAAGTGATGTTTTACTATGTGTAAATTCTTACGAGTTTTATGATACTAATAAAAAAAATCAATAATTTTGCTATAATTAAAACAGATTTTACTTAAACTTAACAATGATACTGTCCATTTCGGTGTAATAACCAACTAGGTTTGATACATATCTCATTTCTCTATATTTTATTTTGTCATTGAGACAATTGTAAATGAAGTGTTCGGTACTACTTTAGACAATATTTGTTTAGACAGTCATTTGCTGCAGGGTTCTCTCACGCATAGAGCAGCAGGCTGTTGTTCGATTCAAATATTCTTTAACGTCATGTATGGCGTCCCATCTTTGGTTTACAGCCATTTTACTCATTAGAAACAGAACAAAATCGTGATATAAAGCCAGACGTTGTTTTATTAGTTGTATGTTTTTTCTCGTTGTGGATGATTCCTTGTGTTGTGATAGTAATAATAATAAAAACTGCTTGGTTTTAATTGAGCTACATTTTGATATTTTGGACGGCAGCTTATTTTTAAAGTACTGGCATCTAACCAAAAGCAAATTCGTTGGCCCTCGTTTTGTTTATAATAGTATTGCGTTGGAATTTCGTTAACAGAGTAGCTATAACACTATATATAGAGTATATGCGTAGTCTATTGAAATTAGAGACGATACACCAAGACTTCAAGCCACATGCAGGTCACATTTGTTTGAATGATATAAAACAGTTAAAATACAGGTAGTTCAATAAGTTCTTAGAATGAAAACCGAGAATTTTCCAAATCATGTTTTTAAATTTTTCTTATTTGATATACTCCCCGAGAAGCTCAATACACTTTTCCCACCGAGATTTCAGAGCTTTCATACCTCTTGAGTAGAAATCCGCGTCGTTAGACTGAAAATAGGCATTGACAGCATCCTTAACCTCTTCATTGCTGGAAAAACGCTTTCCACCGAGACTATTCTTCAAATGTCGGAAGAGGAAATAATCAGAGGAGGCCAGGTCTGGAGAATAGGAGCGTTGTTCAATAAGTTCGAACCTCAGTTGGGCCAGTTTTGCCGATGCTTGCCGGGACTTGTGTGCTGGAGCATTGCCCTGGTGAAACGGGACAACCTTCTTCTGCAAAGCGGGCCGTTTCACGATGAGTTCTTGCTAACGGCAGTCCAACAGTCTTGCATAATATTCTCCTGTAATCGTTTTACAGCTCTCAAGGTAGTCGACCAGCATTATTCTACGTTGGTCTTAAAAAACTGTAGCCATCACCTTTCCGGTCAATGCCGTTGTCCGCACCCTCTTCGGAGGTCCTTCATCAGGTGCACACCATTGGCAAGATGCTTCTTGGGTCTCGGGAGTGTAGTGATGAACCCGGCTTTCATCGACGGTCATGAATCTGCACCAAAAATCCGACAGATTGTTCGACATCTTGGCCAAATTTCGCTGTAAAGCCAAAACAGGCGCGTCTTTTTGGCCTTGGTTGAGCAAATGCGGCAGCCATTTTGCTCTAAGCTCTTTCATCTTCAAGTTTTCGTGTAGGATAAAATGCACACTGCCTAAACTAATCCCTAATGCCTCCGCTATTTCTTTAATGTTCATTCGCTTATCTGTGCCAAGAATTTTTCGCACTTTCTCTACGTTTTCCTCATCAGTTGCCGTTTTTTGGCCTCCTGGACGTAGTTCATCCTCGGTGCTCCTGTGACCTCTTTTTAACACATTAATCCAGTTGGAAACAGTGGCAAAACATGGCGCAGAGTCACTGTACGTCTCGTCTAACTCAATTTTTACTTGGGTCGCATTCCAACCTTTGAAATAAAAATGCTTGATAACCACTCGAAACTCTTTTTTCTCCATTTTTAAAAATCACGCCGATACGTTGCACGGGAAAAGCTATCAAACGAAATCGCAACAGCCAATCACCATAATATATTGAGTGCTAGCAGTCGAAAAGTTGCAGTTCCTATTAGCGGTGAAAGCGTGCCAAAATTCGAATTCTAAAAAGCTCATTCTAAGAACTTATTGAACTACCTGTATAGTAGCCAAGGTTTGACGTTTCTATATCCTGTGAGCTACCTTAAAAGTCTCAATCCGTGACTAGGTTGTGACCACTGATTGAACGCGCATGCTAGTGATGCCAGTAGCCCGAAATCAGCGCAAAAATGATCCCGGTTCTAGTGCGTTCTATATCAACACAGACTGTAGTGTGCTTTTTTTTTTTTTGTTCTGGGAGGTTTCGGTAATGCATGATGCACATGCGCCACTAGCAGCCTGCGTGACTAGTGTGAGACTCGCAAACCCACTAAACCCGGATTCCTCCCCACCCCCCCAGGCTCGGTATTACTTTGGCATTACATCGAAACCGTGGGAGAGGCGTCCCTGCCGTTCTCCTTCAATCAGCTCTATCCCTGACTATCATCCCGCATGTCTACCTGCGGTTGGATAGGGGGATGCCATTTTGTAATCCATCCTGTGAGGGTGCGTCGAGACCATGAGGGCCTGGCTGCTCCCCAACTGTAGTGTGCTGTCCTCAAAAAACAAGGATGTATTACGTCGTATATATATAATGGACATTTCTCACTTAGGACGAAGTGCAGTAAACGCCGCTACGTAGGTTCTACATACGTATGTGCATACCCATACACCAAGTAAAAACAATTCCAACAACAGTGGAAGGAAGAGTGTGTCCGAACAAGCCAAAGGGGGGACGGAGCCAGCCCCATCGGGAGAGTCAGTCAAATCGTTGCCATATCGGAAATCGTTTGTGGTGTTCGCAGACATAAAGCAGCTGACAGGCCGACAGGCAGGCTGGTTGTCGACGATGGTGGCATCAGACGAAGCTTCGCTCTACGCGTGTCGTGCCACCTAGCAACGGACGACTATCGACTTCTACAAAGGGGAATTATCCGTAGATTCCAATGAACGCCTGCGATTCGGTTAGAACATATATATATATATATATATATATATATATATATATATATATATATATATATATATATATATATATATATTTATTTATTATTTATATATAGTCGCTTCTCAGTAGCTTTGCGATTGAGGCACGGCAACTAGCGGAAGCTACTAGCGATATACTCGTATGGCGTATCACAAAAGTGAAGCATGTCCTTTGACATTTTTAGTTGAAAATAGCCCTTTGGCAGTTTTTCTACCGCGGTTCTTAACACAATTAGCGATTTTGCTGACGGACCATTTCTCAAAGTTTTACCGCA
Organism: Dermanyssus gallinae; assembly: GCA_003439945.1. Classification (NCBI taxonomy): domain Eukaryota; kingdom Metazoa; phylum Arthropoda; class Arachnida; order Mesostigmata; family Dermanyssidae; genus Dermanyssus; species Dermanyssus gallinae. Next base: position 25,894 of record QVRM01001135.1, on the reverse strand, counting down.
AGCTCACACATGTCCGCGCTAGATAAAAAGCATTACAAATATGTATACAAAGTTATTTTCTTTATGTCAATTTAAGTTTTATATTTATTATACCCCTTTATTAACCTATGCGTAGTACCAACCCACAAAACCACAATATATCTAGTTCGACGGGCCAGTCGCAAAGCGAAGGTAAAATTTTTAATAATTTACCTCGCAGTCTCAGATGTCTGAATGAAAGCCGCTTCATAGGGTATGAGATTTTGCAATACAATTTGCAAGATATCAGCGGCGGTAGGAAGTGCCATCAGGTAATTTTTTGCGATTAACAGCTCTTCTTACAAAATGATTCTGAATTTGCTGACTTAGGCGAAAACAGAATAGCACGGAGGTGTTGTTTTTGTTAAAAAACAAAAAGTTTTACTCATTTTAGAGAAATTGTTTTGCGTTACTTCATATATTTATGTATATATATACCGAGACAGTTTGTAACTCATTAATTATATATCTAATTTTGACTACACTATTTCCAGCGGCATTTGGTTATGGCTTTTTATTCATCCTGACAAACAATCACTCCCTTTCTTCAGAGACGAGCGTGTCTTAGCGGATAAATTCAGTTGCAAGTGGCTTAAAAGTCTCTTGGTCCGGTTGAAGAGTGCGCGCAGATTTTCTTCCCCTCAAGCCCAAGGAAATGTCACCAGCTACTCTTTAGTAGCGGTCGTTGCATTCAAATACGACATGTGCATGTCTTTCCTCTGGATACTGCCTTACCTCAGGTAAGGTCTTTTTACCGGATACTGCCTTATCTGCAGGTGGGGTCTGTGCTCGACTCAAAGGGACACCTGTGGCTTCTTGCACGTAGCAAACCTGCTCAGCACAGAATCAGCAGGGCCTCCATTGTTATCATATACGAGTAGCTACGCCTGTACCCCACGCTCCTTTTGGTGGTTTTGATAATGGTACCAGCAGACGCTAGGCCTCCCATTTATGGAAGTCAGCGAGTTTCACGATTGTGAAGTTTGCTGTGCGTGATATGATGTCCTTGCAAGTATTTTTGTTCACCACCTTCTCCATCTGTACGTAAACCCGATCCTAGTCCCGATACTTGATCACCAGAGCCTCCGACAGTACGAGAACTGTCTTTGGTAAGCGTCCATGTCGCCAGAGCCTTTCAGAAAACGTTCAAATTGTAAAATCTACGAAAACCCTAAAGGCTTTGCGCATGCAGTTGTTGATCGAGTGTGTTAGCTCTTGGCGCCCAAACAGCCTCCTATTCATCTAGATTGAGTCTGACATAAGACGCGATAGCGGTCATACATGTAACAGTTTTCTGCACTGTTTTTAGCGCTCTAAAATTTGGCATTATCTAGCAAGCACATCTGTATCGATATATTTAGCTATGACCATTGCAAAAATAACACGCTTTAGGAAATCTAGATAGGATATGTCTATGAGTAAGCGTATGACTGTTTCGTAATGACTTGCGGGCGCATCCTGGTGCGAGTTAATAATATGTTGTTGATCGTAAGCCAACGACGCCATTCGTTGACCATGAAAAGGTTGAAGCAAGGTTAAAAAATCTAACCATTTCAGCAACCGCCTTGAAAAAACTTCGTCCTGTACACTCGGTAGGACAAGCATCGTTCACATTCTTCTTAATGCTTTACACGTTATTATTCGGTCATACGGACGAGTCTCGTCGTTTATAAAGTCACTAATTCGAACGCTGAAGGCTCAGTCACGTATGTATATGTACATCCGTGACTATTGTACTTATATATATATATATATATATATATATATATATATATATATATATATATATATATATAAGTACAATAGTTCCAGACGTGCCCTGGCATCAACGTCGGCGTTAAGGTCAGCACACGTTTAGGGCAGCGAGAATGACTGCGTTGATAGTAGTCGTCACCAACTGTATCGCCTCCTTCCTGGGGCGTTGCGATTGCTGAATTGGCTTGTGGACATTGGCCTTTCACCGCGTGGGCGTTGATGCAACGTTACGTCTCTGTTTACACTCTGCCTAACTGCGATGAAATACTCGGCCGGCCTTTTGCTGTAGCAGAGAGGCGATCAGCGTCATCTGCCACCGCTCATTAGGTTTATGTCGGGTGTCGACGTTGCTCGAGAGTGCATATACACTCTGGGACGCGGGGACGTCCAAAGGGCTGCCACAAGCGCAGCCGTGTGTGGCATTGCGCCTGCTCGAGAAGTCACAACAATAGCAATTACTTCGTTTATGAACAATCACATAATTATTAGAAATAATGTTGCATCAAGAAGAACAACAGCGCATGGGTCATCTAAGATACCTTGTTGTAATACAGATAAACTTGACTGCGGAAGCATATGATCGACCTGCTACTAGACTGGCTAATTTAGACTATCCAATATACACTTTGTGATAAAAAAAGGTATTAGATTTGACTTTAAACGCAATTTGTAACAAACTGACCTAGATCGTTGCGTTGCTTGGGCTTGGCGAGAGACAAATTCTGTCCACTAAATATTGAACCATTTCCACAGTCTACCAACGGCATTAACTCACGGGCAACCTGAAAAGCACAACTAATCGGGACGACCGCTTCACTTTAATGAATATTTTGCGAAATTGTCCACCTATTTATACTAGGATGAAAAACTGAGAAGAGACGATGCAAGAGGAAAGACTCTAGGGAGCTGGAAGGCTGGGTGAACTGGAACGGAACGAGAAGCACCAGGATAGAGGACGAGATTAATAATCCCAGATCTCATAAAGTGGTACCGATGCAGGGTACGTGGAAACTATGTCTACCAACCCAGATTCTCACCGCTCATGGCAGATTTCAGACGGAGATGGTGAAGATCGGGAAAACTGAGGTGTATATATGTAGACCCATGACTTGGATCACACGCTTTTCGCATGTAGGACTCTCAATGGAACGAAACAGATGGCCTGATTAAGGCTAGACCTGCAGGGCGCGAGGGATCTATTCTAAAGGTTGTACGTGGAAGCTCTGAGAAGGACTGGGTTCTGATTTTGTAGAGGTTGTTATGAGAGCAACGGCAAATATGACGGATAATTGGTGAAAGCGCATGGAGCGTCGCCAGTCGACTAAAGACTAAAGATTAGCGGCTCCCTACATACATTAAAGCGATACCACAAACATCCCGGTCATGTAGGTTAGGACGATCAAGTTTTTAGTGTGTTTGAGAGTCCCACATTACCCAGGCCAGAATGAGTGAATTATGCGTTTTTGCTCCTGATCCTCCTTAATAAAAAGAATCTCAACGTAGTGCAAAAGTACTATTTTCATCAGATTTTCACAGTTTATCTTAGTATGGTTAGTGCCTTTCATAGAGCTGTGTGGGTTCTTTATTTTTGCACTGGAAATGAGAAATGATTTCTGCGATCATACAGAACAATTTATCACTTCGAAATATTCTTTACAACATTTCCAAGAAATATGTGCTGTAAATCATTCTTTAACACATTTCTGTTAAAATTATTTATATAATATATATAAAATTCAGTCATCACCATAACATGTAGTAAATAATCCGTATGTGCATTTAGCAGTAATTCATCAGTGATTGTTAGATTGACAGGCATTGTAAGTGTGATATTCTCCAAATCTCAACCATTCGTCAATATCCCTAGAATATATTATATTATTATATATTTTTTTTTCTAACGCATTTTTGTGTATTCACTCTAATCGGTATTTTACTGTATGATTATATGGGTCCCCGATCTGCGTTTGCAATATGTTAAAGCTGACCTGTTGTCTATATTGGGTGCCTTTTCCCACTGCTCGACGACCCCGCAGGCAATTGCGTTAGTGGCGGGGAGCTTTGGATGGAGGTTAAGTTAGGGCCGGGGTTCAGCTGTAATCTCAACACCCCGCTACTCCGAGCCGAAGAGCAGCACAAAAATAATTAGATTGGACAAGTCGAGGTTACCTGTTTGCCTCGGGCAGTGAGTGCACTCAGTGACTCCTTCAGGGCAACGCGTGTTTAGTTTTCCACGCGAAGGGATCCGCGAGCTATTAAATGAGGCCAGAGTTTAAGTGTTGGTGCTTAGAGTTTGCGACTGCGGTGCTGTGTTGTGTACCGCTTTAGAAGTAGCGTAATATACCAACAAACAATCTGTGACACGCACATTAAGAGCAAGCTTCTGGTGACTCAAGCAGAAAATCTAGGGATCAATTCTGCGAGCATTACTTCTTACATCCCCACGAAAAGAACATGCATGTGTGTATTTTTTGTCTACATTTGAACTCTACATGCATATGTAACATTTTTAAACGTGAGCCGCAAAATCTGATTCGGAAGCTAAATGTAGACTATAACGATAGTAGTTATGTATTTAGTTTAATTTAGTTGTTGTGATTTTCCTAAATTTTGCTTGTCACTATATATTGCGTTGTCGCTTCCTGTGTTTAATTTTGAGAATAAAATATACATTCGTTATTCATATAATATAATTCTAGTGAAGTAGGCTTATTTTGGGGGGGGGGGGTACACTTGTTGCCAAAACATTCGTTCTCTATACTATGAGGGGTGGGGGCTGAATTGTAATGTAACTTAAAGCATTAAAAAAATGTAATATATTTTTCAACAAGGGTTTGCAAAATCTGAGTCGAAAGTGGAAAGTAAACTACAAAAGTTATAGTTTTACATTTAGGCCGTTCTTTAGACTTCCTTAGAACTTGCTCGACACTATATCTTATTTGTCGCTTCCGTTATTTCGATTTTTAAGAATTGTCTGTAGTTATATTTCGACATGGTTGGCGGTGGATACAGCGTAGTACAGATACAATTTCTGCAAACAAAGCAAACGTGAAAACACTCGCATAACTTATTTTCGGCGTAGCAATGAATCCGTTTTTCAACTTGCCTAAGCATTATCTTACCAATTAGTCGCTTTGGACAGTTATATTTATTGTAAGTCAAACTGTGTGTGCTTTTTTTTGCATTTAAACTTTTTTTTTTAGATTAACTCGAAAATGCGGTTCTTACATATGGACGCCACGGCAAGAAAGCTCAAGTGCAAATGTGAGCCGGTAGTGTGGGGCTCCGCCCAACTAGACCTTAGAATCAATGTTCATAAGTAGAGCAATACATGAAAACGAACATAACATCTTTCAATGTAATAAGCTATACAAAATATTAGCTATTTAAGCTAGATTCAGCTGCCGTCGTTTATAATATATTGAATTGCTTAGCGAATCTTAACCAACATATAACTGCTATGTACATTTTGTCGCCGCTCTTGTAACACCCAAAAATCAGACGAGTTACTTAATCCATTGATGTCACGTCGCCCCCAAATTTGCGACTCTTTTAAGCACTAGCCACACTTTTCAGCTTTACGCTTTCGTAAAATAAGCAGAACGGTCTCAATGAGACATATGCAGACAGCTACTTCTTCCTCATTGGCGTCGCTAACCTCACGATGAGAAGGAGGTCCCCGGTCGACAACAAGGGACCACAAGTTCTAACGTGATCACGTCATCGCACGCAAGCAAGCAAGTGACAGGTATGTAGGATCTCTCTGGCCGAGACCAAGCTGCTCAGACCGATTCGAGTATAAGGAAGACAGAGATGAACCTGCTGCTGCAAGGAGCGTTCGACGTTGCGGCGTTGCCGGCTTTGCTTCGCTTGTCGTCTATTCCGCAATTTCCGCGTTGCGTGTAGGACCATTAAGAGTTTAGCAAAGTTCCACACGGTTAGTTTTCCTCTCGAGCGAAGAGAAGACTTTGGCCGCAATGGCCTCATCACTACAAGTGGTTGACCTAGGCGGCGTCTCCCGCGCGAACGGCTCGCATGCTGTTGCTTCTTTTAGCTGCTAGCTGATAGTGCGGTTGTAGCCTAGCCGGTCGCCTGACGCCCGTATGGACACTTGCATTAAACGCGGGGTAACCGACGCAAGTGCGGAGGCTTGGGCCGCGTTGGCAGAAGGGGCGGGTATCCAACGACGAGTTGGAGAGAGGCGAAGCAGTGCATCAGGCCCTTAAAGCCCATGGCGTGCGTGCTGTTACACTGTCCTCCTCCTAGTTAGGAGAGCTCGGCGCGCAAAGGAGTTTCGTCTACGAGACATAAATTGTTTCACCCCTTGCGGGCCGTGGGGGGGGGGGCAACGTTGGTGGCTTTTGCCATCTTTCCGTGCGCCCTTCTAAAGCTACAGGTTGCGCTAGCTTGCCTGACTGACCAGCCAGCAGGACAATACTCTACTAAAGCGCTACACAAAAGGCCGTGGGTCTGGTCTTACTTGACAAGGGGCCGAAGCCTTAGGGCGTGGCTTTCGTATGATGGCATTTTCGGTCAGTTCGCTTTACCTTGCTTCTGACTTCGGGTTGGCGACCTTCGCACTATATCGGCAGGTATTAATATGCTTGCTTTGTACTACTTGGGGAAAATATACTATCTGCCTGCCCGCCCGCCTACGCTGTAGAGCACGTACGATCCTGCAGTACCAGTCAGCTTCTGCTAGGCCTCTGCCATCGGCATATTACGAACGCACAGCGCCAAAGAGCAACACACGTTTGCTTTATTAACACTTAGTCATATCATATGTACTGAGGCACTTGTAAGAGCGCATAAGGGCAAAACTTTTTTTGTTTACAATCAAATGTAAAGTCATAGCACGGTTAAGCTTAGACTAGACGTTTACTGCTTTGTTTGGTTGAATCGGTCCATCATAAAGGTAGTTACGTTTGCTTGTAGGTCGTAAGCTATGCAAAATTGTTACCTTTCTGTGTACAAAGATGTACTTATTCATGAAGCAAACACACTTTAGCAAACGCATATGACTACATAAATATGATATTGCAAAATAAGGTCAACGTTAAGTATTTTGTTTTTGTACATCTTTTTTGGGGGCTTAATGTCAGAATATGTAGCGTGACGTTAGTGCGTATTTGTTCAGTGTCGTATTTGCTCATTAAGTATGTCAGACTGACGGCAGACAACATTTCAGCCATAGGGGAGTGCGCTTAAATATCTCCAAACTGCTTATTTTAATATTAAATTCCATTATAAGAAATGTATTGTATCATGCAGCTGAATGCTCTACCCCAGGAATCCTGAAAAGGGATAAAACATAGCACGTTTCATAACATTATAGCGATATATATTTGTTTCTTTTTTGCACAACATTCCACGGTTCCTATATGACCGTAATCTGCCAACAACTAGGCAGTACAGTCACAAAAGACATCCAGTGTTTGACCAAACAAATCGCTACACATACCATTACCCCTATTACCGCCTGTCCTAGGCAGTTTGCATCAACTAAGCTAGCCCCTTATCGTAGGGCATAGCGTATTCGGCAACGACGGGAGCATTATTGTTTATCGTACGTTTGCTAATAATAGCAAAACAGCTGCACGAACTCTAGTAGAGCAAACGCCCTCGTATGCAGGAAAAGTCCCGATCCTTCTTCGGTGTTGTCTTTCGTTAGCGAGGACTTCCCCGCTCGCCTCATTGTGGCCGTCTTCGGCGACGCCGCCGCCGTTCGCCTTTAAATCACGAGTCGTCTATTTTGTATATGTATTGGTGGGGGGGGTTAGATGGTAATGCACCATCTTTTTTTATTGAGACATCTGTGCTCCCCGTTTTTTTTTCGATCATGGTCAATTTTTAATTCCACTCCGACATTTACCTTGTTTAAATTGGGAACCATGAAAACCAATTTTGAAGTGGCCGGTCTGGGTCTCGATCCCAGGCCTTCCAAATGCAAGGCAAAGGCTGTTGCCACTAAGCCATCTTGCTCGGTGCCATGACTCCCGAATCCTAACACATCAGCAGCACGCAAAATACCGACCAGTCCTAATAGCTAGCTTTCGCGTGCGCGTACTCAAGTCGTCGAGAAAGAGCTCCCTCGTTTGCCGAAGTGTGCCGATGACTCAAAGCTAAGTACAGCAGTCGGCGGACGTGCCTCAGCAGAGAGACCTCGGCCGGCCCAACGGCGTCCCCTTAAACGGCGCGTTCTGGCCGTCATTTCTCGGCTATCGTTCATTCTTCTAGCAGAATAAAACGAAAAACGGTTGTGGAAAAGCTGTTGTGACGCTGCTGACCCTAATCCTACTAGCTTTGGGTCGCTCACGTTTCACTGTACATATAAGACCCGCGCATGTACGCGCTGTGTAACTCTTGGCCAGTCAAGCAAGACACTCGCCAGCTGTTCCGACCAACGGTTAATTCGTCGCCGGGGGGGGGGGGGTAACGAAATGTGGACAATTCCACTCAACTCGACTTTATACGAGCGCCAACCGAACCGTTGCAGCGCTAGTGGCCTCAGTCGTAATCGTAGCAGGCTCCAAAACCATAATTTGTAAAACTTAGATGATAAGAAGCTTCTCTATAGCTACCCAGTAAAGAATATGTTTTCTGTACTGCGACTAAAATGTAATCTCTTAGTATAATTTTCCTTAACTTAACTAAGGATCTCCTAACCGACTCAGCGTCAATCGAATTGAGGTTCGGACTAACTCTCTGCATCAATAATGAACATAACTTACTGTTACAGCATAACCATATGCGCAAGTCCACGTTTGAGCTTTATTTCACCACGGCTGTGCACAAAGTACAAATACTGAACAGAAATGATAAACACGTGACTATAGGGCTCTCTACTTAATGGTATAGTAATCTTAGGTTCCTCAAAGATGTTTCCACTGATATTTGTAATAGACGAAGTCAACGCTGTACTACGCCGAGGGAGGCAGCGGCACATCTGATCACATAAACAATTGGTTTTATTGGAGTATGATTCTTAGTGAGCCAATCATTGTACCGCAATGCTATTTATTATTATGGTTTGTTAACACCCAGGTTGGGTATATTATGAACAAGTACATCAATCTCAATTAGTGGTTCTTCTACATCTCTCTCTTCTCTCATCTTGCGAGTTCAGCTATTGACTGCACTGCTGGACATGCTGCGGCGGGGTATCTATCACAATGGCCTAAGCATCTCGTGAACCAACAACACTCCTGAGGATTGTGGAATTCTTGTGTGCTGCATAACACTTGATGGAACCCGTGGGCTGCAAATGCCGTCGTTAGATGTCTGTTCTTATATCCGGCTGCTAGCCAGGCTGTACCTCTCATTGCTCTCGTCGCGTATATTCCTATGTTTATGTCTTTTAATTTTTCCTCCCACTTTTTAGTGCAGGCCACGAACGCCGTCGTCTTAGGTAAACCCCATTGTACTTATAATTCCTGTGTCATTAGAGCCCCCAGTTGTGGTAAAATAACAAGCGTTGTATTGACGAGTAGACATGATGTTTTGATTAGCTGAGTGATATAGCGTGTTCAATCAATATTCGTGATGATATACATTCCTGGATCACGCGTTAAGATAGTTGACGGTAGATAGTTCCCCCTAGTGGATTGTCAAACTCGGAGACTACACCATAGCACGACGTGCTTGGAAGCATCTGCCCCACAGCACGGCAGTATAAGATAGGATAAGGTTTACTCGGGCGCCGTCTCTAAGTTTCAAAGGCGTCAATGCGTAATGACGAAGCTCGCAGCCCAATCTTCAACACGGCAATAGCATTTTCAACTGGGCAAGTAAACACACACTATTCCTCACCTTCATGTGCCTCAATCTGCTTGCTACTAAACTTCTCTGGCTGAGCTATATAACTAACAGCTATGACGTATACATCCCCTTTTCGGCTGGCTCTATTGTGGAAACATAAAGGGACGGTTACACAGAAACCCGACGACAACAAGCTTGACTCAATTTAATCACCTTCTCCCTCTCTTTCTGTCCCGCTGCAGAGAGAAAAAGAGGTAGAAAGAGATAAATATCGGGTGATTTTACGCCCGTTAGTCACACATGTGTTGAATGTGAAGCAACCGAGCATCAGTTTTGCACAAACACTGTTCGCACGTCGAAATTCGGAATTTAACTTTGCTAGGTACACACTGCTAGGTCACAACAAACATATGCATATTCTTATTTTAAATGAGAATTAACGTATTTCCTTTTATTTTTGTTAGTGGAGAACTTTTTGATAACACCATAGCAGCCGTCACAAAATGAATGGTGTGTTTTCCGGTCAAATTAATCAGATATTGTAGTTACATTGTTGTGCCATACTTTGCATATTATGAATATATATGTTTATATATATATATATATATATATATATATATATATATATTTTTTTTTTTTTTTAATACGTTGTTGAAGTAGTCAAGGAAGCTCATTGCAGGTTGAACAGCGTGGTGGTAGCCGTGCACCTACTGACAGGTTTTCATACAAGCCTAATCGTGATAATTAATATGATATCGAATAGGAGCGCGTTTGTCGCACTGCTGCTTTGGAAGCATGGCGATCCCCAGCAAGCTTCCATTCCTATTCGCGCTTATTATATTCCTTTTTTGCTTTCGTTTGTTGTTCTTGAACTTTTTGTAGCATGTGAATTTTAGCAAGACGTTTGAGACGATACGCGCTCTTCTAACAAGGAGTGGTAAATTCACTTAACATGTATTGGGCGTAATGGCCAAATGGCATAAAAGTTACCGAGGTAGATGTTGTTGCTGCCTTTGGTGACATTCCACGCTCTAGGGTCTCTTTAACGACCGCGTCCGTCTGCTTCAATCTCGGGATTGGAATGTTGCTTAGGGAATGCCTGCATGCATGCGGAATGTTTCAGCTGGTGTTCTTAATTGGCACTGGCTGAAAAATGACTAAAAGCCCAGACATAAAATATTGAACACACACGTAAAATGCTTTGAATTTTTAATGACATTATGTGATTTCCGAGCTCAGTCCACTTGAAAGCCTAGACCCACTATACGTGACCAGGCCTGGTTGTATGGAAAATTTGGCCTTGTTTATTATAATGCTTTATTTGTTAGTTGGCGCCATACGCTAAGTTAAAAAAAGTAGCATTCAAGCAGATGACGGACTACTTTACATTGCGCCTAACAGTCTTACGAAGTCGATGCATAATGCATGGTAAAGCAGGCGGGTTAAGAGGCGACCTATGTACGCTTCCATGATGACAGACTGCGCACATTGCAGAGAAGCGATCTGTCAAAACTAGTCGCGGATCAAGTCCGACCACTACATCAGCATTGCAAGCTCCACATTCAACCTTGTGCGTCCAGTTCTACAATGGACAACGCTCCTAAATGGTATCCACCCTCAACCTGTATATAGAGCGTACGCACATAGGGGACGCACAGACTTTTCATGCTGCGTTGTCTATGCTTTTCTAGGCTTTGATTTACCACTTGCAGTCACATGTTTAAGATTCCTTAGTGCTCATTTAAGTTGACATGTGTCAAATGCATTGCAAAAAATTGGCATATATTTGATGGAACAATCTAATATAGGGAGAATTTAGCGCACTGGAGTGTTTTAAAGAAAAAAAATTCTAACAATAGACCGTTAGAGATTAAATTTAATTATTGTAAAGTATGTATAGATAGAAGCAAACATTTCGACCTTAATGCATGTGTCTACCGCTCCAATAAATGTGTAGACATTGTTGAAAATCACGCGGATCTAAGAACATATGAGCACATACGACTTGACCCATTTGACGTCATCACGAGCAGAGACGTCAACTTTTAGTGCGGGTTTTCCATGCTGATAACTGAGAGCGACGTGCTCGAAATTGGTGTGTGACTAAGCATAGTCAATGACCTTGTAAGCGGTAAGAGAATTTAAAGAGGTTTTGTCGTCTGCGTCCGAGGGCTTGCAAAGGGCTTGCTTTAACTCGTCCAAATTTTGGTTCCGAGTGGTTCCAAAACCAGCTTTCTAAACCCCCACGCAGAAAATGCCATAGGGTTGAAGTCCGGGCTCCCAACAGACAGTAAGATGCTCCACGCACCACTCGCGCACGGTTCAGCTCGTGTGACTCATCCTGTCGGAACATCATCGATGAGTCTGTAGAGTGGTTAAGCACCCAGAAGAGTACATAGATTCTCAAATATTTTTTGCCGTCACGTTTTGCTGTGAGTCGATGACAATTAACGGACTTGTCCCAGTTGCAGTCCCTCTTGCGATCAGCCAATCACGCTTCCGCGGCTCATTGCTTCATGGGCGCTTTGGGCAAGTATCCAGACATTTTGATGGCCAAGACTACTCGCTTCCAAATTTAGGACGAGTCTAAGCATGCCCTTGTGAGCAATCGGGCAACATGAACCTTCCTAACATGGCTGCGGCGTTTTAAGGGGATTGCGGGCGTGTGTGAAACACGAATTATATATATATATATATATATATATATATATATATAAATATCATTTAATCGTAATTAAAACAAACAGCCGGCATCAGGATCTTGGAAGCCTCTTCGATGACAGAGTTTATGGTGAAACCCGTGAAGTGAATAGTGGGTCACGAGATGTCGGTTGAGTTGTAGTGGTCTCTGCCAGTTCTGTGTGACCATTGCTGGCGAATTAAAGAAGCTTCCGGGAACTGCTCGAGAGTCTCGTGGATAATTTCTACAACTCTCACTGCCTTGGAAACGCAGTGTTTTCAACATCCACAACCGGACATTCCACGCCAGCCACGATATATTACACTACTGCCATACGGATTGTGACACTCAGACCACCAGTAAATGTTGTAAAATTTGCGTTTGTGTGCTGTGAACTCCGAGTGTGTAAAAATCGTTGCGTTTGTGTGCTGTGAACTTCAAGTGTGTGAAGATCTGGAATTTATCGCGTAATCAAAGCATTTCAATTGTACAACACAATTCAAAATGGGGCATTACTCAATGAAAGAACGCATAGTGATTGTGAAAATTCCTAAGAAATTTAAGGACACTTTGTCAGACATGCTGGTGAGCCTTGCGGTCGAATAACCGACCTTGCCAGAGCACCATTTTTGAACTTGTGCACAAAGTTTCATCTGAATGGAAGTATAAATAAACAGAACTGTTGGCAGAGGATAAGCCTTACGTGATTCACGGAGAGCCGTTACATGTGCCAAATGTAACGTGTGTATCTAGTCCAAAAGAATAATTAAAGCCTATTTTTTCTCTCTACGATGAATAGCAAGTGTTATCGCGCCATGATCATTAGTTGTATTTTGTCGAATTCAAACGGAATCGATGCGAATGAGCTATGTTTCTTACAGAATGGTGCCAGAAGCCACACAGATGGCAAGACGATTGAGCTTTTGAAGATGAAGTGTACATGATGAGTATCAGGATGAGGATGCGCAATAAGATGTGTACAGGATAAGTAATAAGCGTAACGGGGCATTCATGTGCCTTTAGAATCTTGCGATTTAATACGTTTGTATCTCTAAAGGTCAACATTTAGAGTTTTATGCAATTGAGCCTAATTTATACGAACATATGCTAAACAAAATGAGTGTTCCGTGTACAGCTTGTAAACCCCAAAATGTCACTACCTCACTGCTATTGTATTTATTAGAAACGACATTATACCTGAACATAAAACAACGTTTAAAACATGTTAAACACTTCTGCGTTCATATTACTTTAAACATTTTCAACAATTTTGGAAATACTTTATAAACAAAAAAATATTCTTTGGACTGGAACGAGGGGCGAAAACGTCTTCTAAAGAAAATGGATTGAACTTGAAAGCCAAAATTTAGGAACTACAGAGTTTCACACACCACCGCACAATTCTAACGCCAGAGACTTTTCATTGACGTCAAGCGGGGCAACGCGATCTCACTTCTGGGATCGCTTGCCGAAGGGTGCAGGTCAGGGCTGCTCTAGGCTGAAAGTTAACATGTTTACATACACATAATTGTAATATGAATTGATGAATAAAACATATACTTCGTCTGAAAAAAAGAGTTTTATTTCTTAAGAATTATATTCAATACAATATTTGTTCTGCTTTGAACTAACGTGGCATGCAATTCAACACATACACAGAGTTTTTAAAACACGCAGGTATGATTCGTGTGTCAATAAGATAACTGGAACTCTCGCTAAAGAGCTAATAAAAAGCTCGATAGAACTAATTTTGGCAATTTCGCCCTCACTCCAAAGGAATACATTTACGCCTCCTGGTTCCATTAAAAAAATATTTTTTCGCTTAGTTGCAGAGATTGCAGCGAGCTCGTTCTGCATCACACTGCGCAATCATCATGACCATTACGTCACTATGCAGAAACATAAATCTAAACGAGTATAACCCAACCGACCACGTATGTCGAACCACATTGGTCACACTGCTTCTGCCGAGCAACAGGAACGCTTTTGTGGATCCACATAGCTAGTTCCCAAACATCATTAACTCTGCAAAATAAACCACTTTGTTATTGCGCCGCTACCTAAGAATTGTCTCGTGTTTGCTCGACACCCTTGTAAAAATTTGAGCACATCAGAGCGAAGTTCATTGGTGGTCGCAGCAGTCTCCTATAATATCTTAGATAGTAGACCCATGTGGGGGCAAGTACGCATACAATGTGCTCGTCTGCGTAAGATGAGCATATGCAAACTATATATATATATATATATATATATATATATATATATATATATATATATATATATATATATATATATATATATATATATATGCCTACTTAAGTATATTCTTACGCATATTGTTTTTTTAGATTACAAACAAAAACGAGGCAATTTCCGTACACCGATAGGAACGTCATCAGCAAGAAGTGTATTGACACGTTGTTCGCAGGAGCTGTAGCAAGTCGTAGTTAGGCAATGTGAAGGCAAATTGCGCGTTCCTCCTAGATTGTTACGCATATCGTGCTACTCCTGCTCTATTCGGCGTTAGTCCTGCAACTTTTGCAACGGATAATTGCGCTTGTACCTTCTGGTAATGACTGGCTACCAGCCAAGGTCGCATGCATTTTCGTACGAAAAACTTCTCCGACGGACTTGCTTGTGGGAAGGGAAGCTCTTTGTGCGACGCTTGTCGACGTGGCGTCGCTGCAAGTCACTCATCTCTGTAGCAGCGTATTTCTAAGCGCTGGCCATCGAACACTTAAGGGACTCCCATCCGACTCTGCTCGACGAAATTGATGCTTTTGCCGCCAAAAACTAGCTAATATCGCTTTATGCCTCAAGGCAGATACTTGCTACTGGCAAAGGAAAGGTGAGCGCTGCCGCGTTGTGGTACGGTGTTCGTATGATAGAAGTGTTCGAATAACTTTATCGACCAGCTTTCCACCTTTGCCTTGCCTACCTGCGCTGTAGAATATAAAGTTATATATGCATGTATATATATATACTCTTTTTTTTAGTCCGATTCGACAGAGTGCGGTCGTGTTTTTGCGAGGTTTATTACTTCGTGCGTGGGTAGCAAGTGTTTATTTGATGTATGGCGTTCTCCCTCAGACAGTCGAAAAAGTTGTGTCTCTGAGGAATCGAGTGCCCTCCGGGCTATCTGCTGCTTGTATTCGATTTGCTATCGTCATAACAGAACAAAAGTTTACACCCAGTTGTAGTGGCGGGACGTGGTCCGACAGATTGTGGCTTAGTGGCAACATCATTCAGTGCTACCTAGCGGGACCCAGGGTAGCTGTTTTTTTGCGCTTACGATGTCGGGAAGCTTCGGGGCAACCCGTGCCCCTAGCAGTTTGGGCATTAACAGGCTTAGACAGACAACTGGCCTGTGGGCGATGCCACAGCTTGGCGATATCTCGTCTAGCAATGCATGAAGCATGGATACAATGAGAAAAGCCATACGCGAGTAAGCTCCGCTAGATAAATTAAAGCAAGACATGTAAAGCAATGCTTTTTTTCGACTGGTCAGACGTAGACCGGTAAGCGACGATGGTTGGTGGCAGACCAAGCTTTGCTGTGGACCCACAACATAGCACTTTAAGTACCTGGTATAGTTAATTTCTGGAATGTAACCAGGATGGTGCCGTAAGCCGTAATTACTAAAGTCGAGTTCCTATTAGTAGCCCGGTAATTACAGAAGCCGAAATGTTGAACGAGAAAACGCACAGGTTCGTCTATTAAAATGCTCCTTTAACTCTTGACTGTCAACATGCATCGTCATTCCTGCGTCAGTTAAAAAATATATTGGGACTGTGGAATCAGACCTGTCGCCCAGCACACGATTCTGCTCCAGACACCTTCAATACCCACAAGGTGAAGAGTGGTTTGACACAGAAAGGTATCCCGCCAGAATACGCGCTCTACCAAAAGGTCTGCGCAAGACCCACTATCGCCGTTTCTAATAAACCCCGACCTGACCACTCCTTTTGACCCTCCAGAAACTTACGGTGTTATTGCTGCCTCTAGCCTTACGATACCCTCCCCACCCCCTCAGGCTCAAAATTGCATGACACACGCGGGGGAGTTTTATTTAGTCATATTTAAGCTCTGCTTGCGCCTTCCAAGAGGAGGTGGAACGAGGGTGCGTTTGGAATCTAGCTGTTTTAACCCATCCTTTCTCGGTTCCTCACCTTTGGGCGTTGTGATTACATGGGCAACCAGCTCCATTAAGCAGAAACCCTGCACATTCCCGGACGCTTGTAAGGGTAACGGACCGGTAGATTGAGTGATTGACCGCACAGCATACTTATGTCGGTTTGGCTTTATTTATCCTCTCCGTATATAGCTGGAACTGTACGTGTCTTGTATTCAATATATACCATGCACAACTTAAGAGGCATAGAGAACAAATGATCATTTAATAGAATTCGTGATATATGCAGTGGTACAGTTTATAATGTTATTTCACGAGTCCTTGGTTGTCAACAATGCTGCCATGCGCCACGAGAACATGTTGTTGCTTCTGCCTGATCGCGCAACTGTTTTCGACGATTTGGTTTGACCACAGCGTAGATTTTTGATACGAATATTAAAAAATAAGTTAAACATTTCGTTCAAGTGCCCTTCTGTTGTAGGTACTGAGTCGAGACTGCTACAATCGTACTTACATGTCAATGCAATACGTCAAAGATAGACTGAGTTTTTTCAATGGCATCAATATGTTTCTTCAAATGCGGCCGCCAGACTTTATAGCTGTAAATTAATTTAAAATCTACAAGACAATTAACTTGGAGATTAAAGCTGGAAAATGCTGCCGCTCGCCTTCCTCTTCTAGGAGCCCATCGGGGACTCTTCTTACTCAGATCTTCTTTCTCTTCCTCAAAACTCATCCATCTTCTTCGAGGAGCTGACCTTTCTAATCAGGCCGAAGACTTGTAAGCGCTCAACGAGTTGACACTGTCTGCCCTCGAGGCCCTGCTAAACACATCTTTACCGCCTAGCGCACGGCAACAGGCATTACTGCCCGTCTCTAAAAGAGGGCCTTGGGATTCCGATTTTCAAGAGCCTGGCCGGTCCTTCCATAGTGTCATCAATGCTAAGCGCAGAAAACAGGGCAATCCCCTTTTAGATACATCAGGAGTCGACCGGTTTAAAGCCGCTTAGCCCAGCTTCAGGAGAATCTTGAGGCCCGGTGCGGAGGCAGGCCTGACAACGTACTATCCTAACGTGACTGGAGCGCCCCTTTGCACGCTGAGGTACAACGACGTTTCATTAATGACTCTTCTCAGTGCACCCATAGGTACCCTCCTTGATGACAAGACGATTCGCATAGCAGTAGGCCTACGACTAGTGACAGACCTAGTTAGCCCTCATCGGTGTCAATGTGGTCACCCCGTCGACAAACTGGGACACCGCGGTCTATCGTGTATCATCAGCGCAGGCAGACGCCTGCGCTGATGATCAGCAGGTCGTCGTCCTTCTTTAAACAACGTCTGGATCTTGACATACAACGTGGAAACGCAGCTTCCGTTCGTGGCACTTTTCTGAAGTGGTCTTGGCCTAGCCTAGACGAAGCGTACATGTGATAGTCACAAAACGCACCCGCTAGGTCCATTGGCATAGCTAATCTTCCTTAATATGTGCCCCACATACATATTGTGATATGCAAAAAATAAATTATCTACTAGACAATTAAAAAGGCAGACATACCCGTTGGAGATTCGATAATAAAACTACGAAATGTAGTATTGCTTATAAGACTAGCAGATTGAATAGTTTGCGTGATGTGAATGTTAAAATCTAGCTCCGGTGTTACAGTGACCCCAAGATCGCAAATGCTGTTTGCACTAGGTATCCCTCGTCCATCAAGTGTGCAAACGTGGTTCTCTTTCAGATACACAACGGTGCATTTAGAGACCGTGTGGTCTCCCCGCCAGCGTGATGTAGCATCGGCCCTCTGTGCTTTGCGTCCCCTTGCTTGCTTTATCTCCAATGCGATGGGCAGAAGGTATTATAATCGACTTTATCGCGCTCACGATCTCGTTCAACCGTCTTCGGAGAAAGTGTAAGGGATGTCTGCAGAGCTGACCCAGGGATGTCCCAAGGAACAATCTCCACAAATTGAGTCAGCTCTTGCCACGCCTTCGCCACAGCTCCGTGTAGTTAATTCCGTAAGTTTTGCTCGGGCCTCCTGGTATCTTTCGTGGAGGTCGTTGGCTGAGGCCGTTGTCTCCTGCACTTATACCTCGTCTTTGCTTCGCCGTGAAATTCATGTTTGTGTTTTTATGTGGTTTCTGTTGCATCTATGCTGTTCGAGTCTTCTCGATATTTTTTTTATTTATTACTGTTGCTTCGTCTGTTAGTGTAAGATCATTGAAACTGCTCTGTAGAATCCGTCTAAAAGTGAAATTTTGTCTGTCGTTGCTTACGTCCAGACTTAGTTACGCCATCAGCTCATGGAGGCGCTCCGCCAGCTGGCGTGGTCCTACTGCCACAAGGCGTACTGGCAGCAATCAAATCCCCGGTGATTATAATTCTTTTCCGTGTGTGCCCTTGGACACTGCTGCTTATGTCATCTAGGAAGTCTCCGAATCCCTCAGTGGGTCGATTTGGCAAGAACTAGCATTGTCTAGAACCACTACCTCGTGGACCACTATTCGCATGAATCCCCTTCCTTGTTCTCGACTTTCCGTCACCCGGAGCCCGTTCAATAAATCGTCGTGTCCCCGCTGCCAAGTACTTACTATCAATCGGCTTGTTCATCCGCCACTGACTCCGCAGCATGCAAAGTTTAAAAATATTCTTAGCTTGCCAACCAGTTTATTTTTGTGTAGCTTATGTTTGAGAAATTTGGGGGACCCAGCATGATCGAGTAGAACTGACGACAAGGGAGAAAAGAGCCCTTGACTATCTATTTCAATGACTATCACTGGTGGTCTAGCAGCAATAATCGGCAACATGAGGGGCTGCCTCGAGGTCGAACCGACCGGTGCGCTTCTCATAAGTCTTCGTGTAGTGAGCTAATTATATACCTCCTTAATCATATAATTGTATGAATGTAATTATTGTAACAGTGATACTTAAACGTACGTTTTGATTCGAATTACACATACAAAGCAGAACTATGGGCTCGACGTTATCGGACAGTAGCTTTAGCTGTAGGCAGTATAAAATGAATAGACTATTGGCGGACTTACAGAAAGTGATAGGTATGATAACGCCGGCTTATAAAAATTAACTTATATTATGGATAATTCAATTTTAAGAATGACTTGGACTGTATCTGTCTTTACGAAAAAATAGGTTTTTACGACTTTTTACATATTTCGTGGTCCATTTCGGCAAAAGCTGCGCGAATACAGTTAACAATTAATTCGGACATTGACTAGACGGGAAGGTCACCGAATTTGAACCTCGTAAACCTATTTTCGCGAGGTGGTGTAAAAAACAGCAACTACATCCCTGTCCTTAGGGTTTAAATCCGTGGTCTGGCCGGCCAGTCAATGACTCCTCTTAAGGAGGTAATACGGCTCGGATATTTTGTGTAGGGCAACTTTATGTGCACGCTGTATGACTTGTGGATTTTGTTTAAACCACATCTCGTTCACATTCAATACATCAAATTCAGGCTACAAGAGTTCTCTATTATGTCTTGGTTATCAAAATCTTGTAAGGATGCAAATCCAATTATTCTTTTAAAATTACTCGCCAACTTGACCTTGAAGAACCCAATTCCTGAGCAAGGTATAGGGTTGAAGTCGTCGGGTCCTTGTTTATACTATTCTTAACTGCGGCTAAATTCTCACTTATTTTAACTGTCAAAAACAGTCCAGGTATTTTCTTATTTTCAGCGGAATCTGTAGCCTCAATTTTTTACACCAAGTTCTTCATCGTCGTAGTCGCTAGACGCAGGTTGCTACCGTATTTGGTGCGCGCTTTTCTGGGCACTGCCACCAGTAGACGGCCATCTCCGTAAAAGCAATGTATAAAAAAAACACGTTGCTTGATACTGTATTGCTTTACCGCGGAATAAACCCGCAAGATAGTTCGATATCAAACTCTACACGATGTTCGTTCATGTTTTCAAAACAAATGGCAAATTAATTAGAACACTACCGCTCTGCTGCCCACCTGGTATCTATGTGCGCGATGCACTAAACATAGGTCAAAGTGCCAAGTACGAATGCGGTATGAAAAAATAATTGCAGCACTTTTTACAGACGTGTGGCCGAGAACATACGAGAAAAAACATCAAGTTAGCGCATTAAAAAATGAATATCATAGAAAAAACTGTAGAAAGAAAACAGATATGCTAACATAACCCATGCCTGTCTAGATTCATGTTAATGACCATAATAAATACAGCGCGAGTTCAATACGATGTTTTGCCAACCGGAAAATTACCTGGTGGCCTATTCAGGTGTCAGGATAGCTTGTGGTAGTAGATTAACGAAAAAGTCAACAAGCCGGGGGAAGTTCAGGAAGAACCAATTCCCCAACCATCAAACATCTACCAGAGTACTAACATTTTCAGAGGGCTGCTTTGTGGCGCCTAAATGGAAACGGCAAGCCGACAACCACGTCATACATACGCACGCCCATAGGGAAACTAGGTAAAACTTGGGACAACCCAACTACCCGCAAGAATTAGATGTATGGATAACAAAAGTTGTCCTATGGGAACCACCGAGAAAGGCAGCCGGGGGAGGAAACGAAGTACTCGTATTCATGGCAGGTCAACAGAGGAGAGGCTAAATGCTTGTCTCGATTCCCAAAGTCTGCGTTGTCTTGCAAGCCGCCGTTCAACTGAGTACGCAATCTTGTAGTGTAGAGAAATACGACTGTTTCTATCGCTCGGCATCCGAATAATGCAGCCGTGCTAGCGCGAAACCAACTTACGCTAGGCATGTTGAGGCTATCCTTCAACAGCAACTATTTAAATAAGCACACCTTGAGAAGTTGAAACACGTAAGTAAGGGAAGTTGCCTAAGATAGTATGCCTCGTTCAACCCTCTTATATATGTTATGTGCTCTGTGATACATCCAATAAAACGCACATTCACGTGAAGCGCGACAAAGCGTCTTCTTAGAAAAAAAATTAAAAACATTTTTACTCTTCCAATTGCATGAAAATTGTCACTAACAGTAAAAATAAAGACGCAAAGTTCTTGCCTAACATTCCAGCTTAGCCAGGCATTAGTTAGCAGAGACGGCAACGACGACGAGACTCGGTACGCTTGTCGAGTGAACCGCGTGGATACAACCAGGCCACTCCTGTACGTAACGCTGGAGTCTGACGTCGAAAGCGCGTCGGCGACTACAGAATCGGCTTGCCAGTTTCCACAAGAAGCCATCGGATGCCGACATGCTGTCGTTAGATCAGTTGTAAACGGGCCGAGCCTGTATAGTGGTCGATTTTGATCACGAAACAAACAGGAACATCGCCTTCTACCGCGCTGTCGTATTGTGCGTCCCGCGTAACGCCCGCGTGCAAGTGTTATATGTCGATTTCG
Organism: Dermanyssus gallinae; assembly: GCA_003439945.1. NCBI lineage: Eukaryota > Metazoa > Arthropoda > Arachnida > Mesostigmata > Dermanyssidae > Dermanyssus > Dermanyssus gallinae. The sequence continues at coordinate 4,192 of QVRM01001135.1, read as the reverse complement.
GAACGATTATCTATGTCGAGCCTGCGCAGATTTTGGATCTGCCTAGCAAGTTTCGACAAGAGCCCCCACTGTTCGGCCTTATGCCTTTGTTTACCATTTGGCTTCTGGTATCGCTTCGGTCTTTACAGATGAGTGCAAATCGATCCCACCCGGTGACATTTGGCCGCATTATCGCCAAAAAATTATCAAGCCGCTGAAGACGATAGAAAGGAATTGGGTGACTCCCGAGGAGTTTCATTTCATTTAGTTACATACCCGACTTAAATAGCGACATGCATGTAGAGAAGGTCGAGCCCGGCGGCTTGGTGCATTCGCCAGCACCTCGCGACCGAAGGAGACACCTAGGTACGCGGGTTCGATCCCCACCGTTGCACATTTGTATTTAAGGAGGTCCGTTTGTGAAGCAATGCGAAAAGCAGTTCCGTGAACGTTAAATTTTGGCTGAGGGTCAGCCCAAAAAGTTGAATAGGTAGAGAAAAAAATGATCAGTAACAAGTATACCGGTGACAAGTGTCACAAGCAGACTAAGTATCAACTACACCAACTAATTAAGTTAGAGAAAAAAAATATTGTGTTCAATATCTCGTCAGAACTAATTTTGCCGACCCACTTGCTTTCCCGTAAGTTAAACCAGCTTGTTAATAAGTTTCAGATTCGGGCGCGAGCTCGAGTGGACAATGTGGTTTGAGAACAAAGAGGACAGATGTTCACGAAGTGTATACTCGTCTAGTTCCGTAAGCAGGAGCATAGCGCTAATAGAAAGGCCGGAAATTAGAATCCAGCGAGAAGTGGTCTTCTCATGGAACGCCGCCGTAGCGTGTTCTCGACGGCGCAGTGCGCAGCGGAGCGAGGTCCGACTATTCCGGGACTTCGCCCAGGCCGTCTTGCTTTAGTCCAACAATTTCCTCTCGAATCGCAATATGCCGATACGCTCGCGCTACGCATAACATATTATTGTGCCGCAACATAGGATAAAAGTATCGTAGAAAGCGCTAATTGCGATTACTATAGTTCGCAGTTATATATATATATATATATTATATATATATATATATATATATATATATGTATGTATATATATATATATATACATATATACATATAAATCCGCACAGACTTGCGCGCCACCAGCAGACGACGAGATGCGTTAGCCCTGTTGATGTGTGGTATCATTGGTCAGATTCGACGCAATCAAAATGACGCACCCGGTACATATATATATACATATATATAGAACGACGACCTCCTATCACCGAAGGACAGGTTTAACAAATGCCAACTTTGCGAATCACCTGCTTGGTCTAAACGCCAGAAGCACCCAAGCTCTTAAACGCGAGAGAGCAGAATTCGTGGGGTTAACCGATTGACTACTATTTCCATAACTTGCTGGTCTTCGCAATGCATACAAGCAGCACCCTGTATGGCTATAATGTCCAACCATGTTTCACCGCTAAACAGAATCTTTAAGCTTACATAGCAAATCGCCAGCTGAGGTTACCGAAGGTTAGGTAGAGTATAACTAAAATACCGTGTTGACTTGTTTGTTCATAATCAAATGCGCATTTGATTTAAACTAAACACGCGGAATGGCTAAAGTATGAACAGAATGACCAACACAGACTTTGGGTCGACCCAAGATTTAACTGAACTTAGCGCTATATTGGTGATATGCTAGTTATTGGGCCAGTGGCTTTTTCTAACCATTGTATTTTAAATTAATTTTATTAAAACGTAAATAAAATTATCACCAGTGACATAGCCTTTTCCACCCGATCGAAGCCGACGCTAAACACAGTACTGTTCAAGGAACCCCACGGTACCTAGTTTTGTAGCGGTTGTTCTTAGATCTGGTCTGGAACAATCTCATAAAGAAGCGCAAGTGGAATCTGTTTTGCTCAACTTACACGTTCAACGCATAGGTTGATAAATATGGCAAATATAGTAGTTTTCCAAAACAAAGTAAATCCGTAATTTAATTAATATTATTATATTATTAATAAAGCAAAATAACACGCAAAAGAAGTTAGTTGGATTTGTGTTTTTGTTATTTTTCTAATCAAACTCAAATTAACCGTGTTTAAGCACAGTTAATTTGGCAGGGGGAATGTGTTGTGTCAATCTCGGTACATCACCTGGGTACTCCATCGATGCCTGGTTGCTGTAAGGTATATGACTACGAATTGAAGGAACAAACTTAAGTTGACTTAAATATAATGCCTCAAATTACCAGCGTACTCAAAATATTTCATTTAACTTTTTTAGGTGGTGTGCCCAAAAAATTGGCAACAGATTGCTGTTTAGACCCTATTCTAACTACAAATCATGGAGGGGACGACAGTGGGAAGACGCATCTATTCTGAGTTACTCTGAATAAAAAGTACATCGTTCACTAACAACATCGTCGGCCCTCAATCAACAAAAAGAACCTCATTAAGCTTTATTTTTGAATTAGATGTCTCAAATAATGGTTAACTATATCGCCTGACAAAGATAAATACGAAACGAAGCGATAGTTCTATACGACATTTTTGATCCATCTTTATGACCCGGCGGTGGGAAGCCCACATACTAAAGGAGGATATAATTTATTTGTTATGTTAGCACCTTAGGATGAACTTTCCGCGTGAACGTGTGATCAGGGTTCTCTATACCAGGACTAGCGCTGTCAAGAAAGATATACAATTTATATCATTATAATTCGTTACGTTTTTAGTAATTTAGTGAAGTTAGTGGTAGGCAGCAAATCAAGTGTACAATTCACTCTATGGATATGTAGGTAAACGTTGCTAAACTATTGTCCACGCAGCGGGCCACGAAATCATATTTCATCACTTTGGAAAAATAAGTGAGCTGTTTGCCCCAATCTATTTCTGTAAAATTTAAACCTCTAAGTGCTATCCTTAAATTATCGACACGACAACAGAAATGTATAACAGCATGAAAATAATTTACACGTGTCACCAGCAGACCGTCGCCATGAGAGCTTCATTCTAACTCGAACGCCATAATGTTATTACTGCGTTAGGCACTGCCCGCTCATGAAACGAATGTCAATATTAATAAGAATGCCCAGTGCTGCGCACACGGGCTTTCAGCCTTACGAACTACGTGACAATAAAGTTGTAATACACACAAGAACTTGTAAATAAAACGCTTCAAAAAAATGGAAGAAGCAGTAGTTTCCTAGTGCACCCATAGCGCTCGGCTTTGCAACCGGCTTTGCACTCAGGTACAGACATCTGGTTAAGCCAGTGCCTTCCTCGGTTTCCTTCAAATGCGAGGCAGCGCATAGGCGCGATCAAAGGGACTATATATATATATATATATATATATATATATATGTGCCCACTATTCTGTACATTTGCGTCATAACCGTAAAACGTGAATAATTAATATATGAACGTTACCATCCAAGACCCTTATCCGTCATAGCCTCCGTTTTCAAACGCCCTAGCTGGTGCCCATTCTCCTATTCTTCCTCTTAATCATAACCAGCATAACGGCTGGTCCTTTGATTTCAGAATATCCTGCCCTCAGTATCGTTCCACACTCTATTAGCCTGCCTCGCGATCGTTTCATTCCGTCACTTTCTTAACCTGCGCTTCCCTTCCCCCGCACTCGATTACCGATTCGCCCGGCAACGGTAGAATCTCTCACAAAAATATCGGACTCTGAAACTTCCTTCCTAATAACCTAAGACGGATCATCTTATTCAAAATACATAAAAGAGACCTCACCGACTAACCTGCTCACCCTTGCCAAGTAGACATCACTTCTATATGAAGCTACCTAGCCAACCGCTTTATTTTTCATCTGACGCTGATGTTGTAGTTTCCATCTCTATTACTGCTCCTCGCTACTTTTTTTTTACCATACCTTTTTCTTATCGAATATTCTCGAAAAGCAAAGCTGCATAGGTTCTACATACTACCTAACACCTAGGACTGCTATATTAGATACGAATGCAATAGAGGTCTACTTCCTGTGCCGTGATGCTAATAATGTGCGTTTTTACTTAAATTAAATATTATTCATACTCATTTCCGAAGACATATAGAAAGCAGAGTGGGAAAAGCAATCCGAGCGGCAGCAGCAATTAAAAGCCCGCAAATGTTGTCAATACATACCGCCTCCGCTCTTTTCAAAATTAAAATAGAACCAATAGCAACATTCGGTATATCACTTATATGGG
>QVRM01001134.1:0-32400 GCA_003439945.1 Dermanyssus gallinae | reverse complement strand
AGGCTCTGACATGAACCAAGGCTTACTTCTGGGCGCCCATTTGGTTTTAATATCAAGCAAAATGCAAGCGCAATTTATTATTGGTCGGATCCTACAGTTGTCAGCACACGTGCCAGAGCATGTCGTTCGATGTATATATATATATATATTTATATATACCCGCGGCTTCACTAAGATACACTTACCAAGCCCTGGAAATCCAAGGGACGCTAGAAAACGATCACTTGACTGTCTAGATATGAAATAAGATTAATAAACTGCTTGAATTCGACTTTCGTAAAATGTTTCGGGTTCTAGAAAATATTATATATCGTTATTATTAATAAAGAAAGGAAAAAAGAGAAAAAGAAGAAGAATAGGAAAAAAAGCTTATTATTAGGCAGGGACCAGCTTAGGAGTCCAAGCGAGCCCCCATAGAGGCCCTCCTGAACGGGAATAGCAGGCGGAGCACCCAAAGTTAAGGCCGCCGTGGTGGTGGAGGACGAACCCGCCACGGACTCAGATGCTGACTCGGAGCGAGATATCGATACCGAAGGCGACAACGAGCGCAGAAATGCGGCAATCGCAAGAAGACAACGAAAAACACTGATGGCAACCACACCAGAAAACCTGAGAGTGGTCGAGCCCGCACGAAGAAGATAAAGCTCTAGAGACCCTATAGGCATTTACAGAACAACACAGCGCTCGAAAGGACAAGCACAAAATCTTCCAGGTGGACACTAAGGCAGTCATCATCCGCTTAGATAAGGCGGTGTGGGAACTCAAGAAATCCAAAAAGCAAACAGGGGCAGAACAAGCAATTCCCCGTAAGCAGGCCGACGAGTACGCAGCATGTACTCAAGACTTCACAAAAATGGCCGAGAAATGGAAGAAAAAAGCCGCACCTATCGCCTTAGAGATAGAGAGAGAGACTAACCGCTCAAAAACAGCCACGACCCTCACTGAGTACCCCACCCGCGGTTTACGTACGATGCAAAATCTGCCAGAAAAAGCTAGGCCAGTGAAATGAACAGATTGAGGTGGTCAAGACGAAACACCTAGAGAAACATATGGCCGTATCGGCAACACTCAAAGGTCTTATAGAGATCGAGTGTTACCGCTCGAAGGTCAAGAGCTCATCAAGAAGAAGTGGCCGCTGTCCATGAACAAGAACACTGCCGTCACTACGGACAGCATTACTTCCTCACGCTCCTCACCAGAGCATCGATCATTACGAAAGACTTCTAAAAGGATAAGGCTCTGCTTAAAAAACTCTCAGGACAATTCACAATGGCAAAATGGGCGGTCTCCCTACGGGCAGAAAAAGTTGCTTCGCTTTCGATATGCCTGTCAAAAGAGCTTAGTTACTCGGCAATTACGTAACGTAGCACCAGCACTTTAGTACGAAAATTATGGTACATTTAGCTATTGCTTGAGAATAGTCCTTTGGCGTACATTTTTCATCGTGATTGTAAAATCGTACGGTCCCTCACGTGAAAGCTTTAACGTAAGACATAACATCATATCAACATTTCATGAATTTCCTTAATCTGGCTATTTGACTTTTGCTAAATCGCATCGGGTATGCAGAATTTTGCGCCGAACACACCGACATGATCGGCTTCTTCATGCGTTCTTCCGCAAACCTAGATTTTGCACAACTATGTAGGAGAAAAAAAGTATAATAACTACTCTTATAAATTTCATCATCAATCCTAAACAAGACGTTGCCACTCCCTTTTTCATCGGGAAAAAGTTATTTTCCTGCAAAGTTCTGCCAAACCTTCAAATAGGTACATACGGCTATAGTAAAGCTAGTGTATATCTTCAAAGCAACAAAAATCGCAGGGTCTTACGGGCGTTCCATTAGGCTTTCCAGTAACGTCACATAACTTTTATGGCTGCTGCACGTTATCGATGGACATGGAGGATACACTGTGCCCAAGCCCGTTGATGTTTGAGTTGCTAATCATCTATATTCTTCATCCAATGTCGCTATAAATGTATATATATATATATATATATATATATATATATATATATATATATATAGGTGTTGATGGACGCAAAGTCAGAGGAAGCAAGTCGGGGCAAGCAGTCAGCATTGCGCCGGGACGTCAACAGATGCTTTATCTGCTATTCTGTGAAGGGCAATTAATTATTGGTTTCACAATCAACATGGCGACAGATAGCAAGGCGCGTGGTTGGCTGTGTGCATGAATGGATAGAGAGTATGTATGTGGGTGTGTGTGTGTGTGTCGGTATACAAATTGAGAGTAGATTTCGTTGATCCCGATGCATCGAGTTTGTCCAAGATGTCCTGTCGCTGTTCGCCACCACCCGCCCCTGGCGGGCTATAGTCGCGCCAGTCGCGCCGGAAGAGCCGGGGCGAATACTAGCCACGAAGCGAATCGTGGATGAATAGGAAAATTGATATCTTGGATAGGTAGGATACCATGGAAGACGCCAGAAGCGAGCGTGTTGACAAATTACCAACGCCGACGAACGATGCATTGCGATTGAGTGTACACCGACCCTAATCGTAACAGAAAGTTGCTTGACAAGGCCGGCATAACCATGCGCATTTATGTAAGTATAGCTTCACATGTATGTATGTATATATATATAAATATATATATATATATATATATATATATATATATATATATATATATATATATATATATATATATATATAAATATATATATATATATATATATATATATAAATATATACGTATATGTATATATATGTATGTATGTATATATATATAGTTCATTGATCGAACGAGAAGAGATGCAGGTAGAAGCCGCAGATGGGGTTAAAGACACAGAATGAGATGCAACACGAGTTCTGTTGATTTGTTGCCCAGAATAAACCAAAATGCAAATTATCTGTTTCCGGGCAACAGTAACTTTATTGATAAGCCAAATTGTCTGTCTATATTCACAGCCCCCGAAGTGAATGAGATGTAGTATTGCTACATGTGTTAGCGCTATGCTTGGTAAAGCCCATCTGCATGAAAAAAACAAATATAGCGCTTATATATAAATATATATATATATATATATATATATATATATATATATATATATATCCTTAAGCAGGGGGGCTATGTTATGGGTTATGGGCGGGAGTAACTATGACTCTCTTACCGGCCTTGGTCCGCTGGTGCGTGACTGCCACGCGCTGCGGGGACCTTCACTGGCCCACTTGTAAGTTAGTCAGACGGTACAAACTCCCGAAACCGACACTCCCGTGTTTTAAGAACTAACCGGGGGGCAAGGCATACGATAGATTTGGGTGTCAACGAATTCATATTGTCATCCTGTCGTGGCCCATTCGAGGGCTGTTAAGGCTACTGCCAATACGGGGGGCTTGTGCTGCATAGAAGCCCCCCGGGCTGGACGGTTAACGCCCCGAGTGACACTCGGTGGTACCGTCCGGGACGCCTGCTGCCTTGGCTTAATAGGCAAAATGAGTGAGAAGTGGCCACACGAACGCAGACCACCGGTCGAGAGGGCCTTCTGGCCCCGTATTTTACGGGGAACCCCTGCTCTGGAGTGGTCCGACGCCCTTCGGGGGGAAGGTATATTCCGGGGTGTAACGCGGAATCGCGAGGTGAATGCGTCTAATCGGTACGGTGGAGTAGTGTGGTACCCCCATTCCGAACCTCGATAGGGGGGAGGGTGGGGGATCTGCCGGCCTGTCAATTCGGGCTGGTGGGCACTCCCGTTCGGGTCCGCGCGTATTAAATCGCGGTTAAAGGGCGGGAGTGTAAGTATTTCTCTCTTTTGCTATATATCCTTAAGCAGGGGGGCTATGTTATGGGTCATGTTTCGCTTATTCTGCAAATAGCAAAATGCACACTTTCAAGGCCCGCAGAGATACCATTATCTCAATTTTAGCTTTAACTAAAAGATTTTTGGCGACACTAATACCAGTGGTCGTTCGTGTTTTATTTGTCCAAAATATGACAGAATTTGTTTTAAGATATGTACAAGATAAGATGTACTTTTAATTAAAAACAGGCTCGAATACAAAAGGTGCTATAGTTAAAGCAAAACGAGTTTGTTACGTCATGCTAACTAAAACCATGAAAAAAATTACCGCAAATATTTATAGTCTATATCTTCATTGTGTTCCGATGTACGTATGCCGCTGCCAGAGTGTAATACGATCCTTGAAACCTCACACCTATCTCGCTCTTCATTAATCTTAAATGCTTCCACATGAAGCCGCCGGAATTATTGATATGTCCAATATATAGCATCGATCAACACTTGTAGTACGCACTAGTAGGCGTTTTTGCGCTTCATTTAGTATCGTTGAGGCCGGCTCAAACACCGAGCGCAACTGCAACATGACAGTATTACTCACACATTAGCCAACTGAAACACGAAAATATTTGAGCGCAAACTCTGATCGAGTCTTGCGCCCAACAGGCGAGCCCCCCCTCTAATCCCACCTCCAATCCACCTACACCTTAACCATGTCCGCACCTCCGAAACGACGTGCTGCCCAAGAGTCCGGTGACGAGGACCTCGCTAGTATGCTTGAGGAAGCATGGAGACCTGCGTCAGGCGTAAGCGTAACTCTCGCGCGCAAAACGGTCGAGTGGGCCAAGATTCAAAACAGGCTAAAGAACAGCCGCCCCTACCTGTAACAAAGCCTGAGAAAGCAACGCTTCCAAATGATGATTTGGAAGTGTATGTATGCTCCGTCCAAATTGGCGCGTTCTTTATCGCCGCTTTGTAAATCTGTACCTAAATGAACTTAGATATTCATATGCTTTTTTTGTAAGTCGACGGAGAAACTTATGATGAACATTTTTTTAACATGACCCCGCTTGGCCTGATGACTTTTTCAGTTTTAGGTCTACATCGCATACAAGCCCGTGTCAAAAAGAACGCACCATAAAGTTTGAACGAAGCGAGGAAGGCAAATGGCATCGATCAAGTATATTAAATTTCGCAGCCTCAGGGAATATCTATCTGACTTGTATGATATAGGAATTGCATCTGAGCAAACCTCACACGGTCATTACAGCATTAGTTAAATTCACGCGCAAGATCGAGATCGAAGAATTTTCTGAACCTCGTATTTTTATTGATTTAAATGTAATTAAAACAATCAATTGTAATTATAAAGTTAAAATAAAAAAATCACTGAACAAAAATATAATAAGTTGAGTCCTTGCTGTACGCATTCTGTCGTGAATCTACTCTTTACTTACTAAATACTTGGTTCTGCTTTTTTTTGCCACTGTGTACCCGGTCTCGATCCGCTGAACTGTCCAAAAGTTGACATTGAGGAAATTTGCAACCTTGGCGAAAGTCCATCCGGCGCGAAGGGTACTGACAATAGCTGCTTTTCGCTACTAATAATAAGACGACGCATCATCCGCTGCCATACTTACCGTGATGCCGTTAACATGCATTTGTGTTATACTGAACATGGGCTTCGTCAGCTTCCTATGGATCAGATAAGCGGATTCCCGGCAGGACGAGGGTTCAAATCGAAACACGCGCCAATTTTGACTAAACATATATATATATATATATATATATATTCTTCGTAATGCGTGTGTGTCTTTATAGGCTTTATGATAACTGTTACTTGAATGTACTATTTTGAATCGTGCTGCACGATAAGAGTAAGTTTCTAATAAATCTTTATGTCTTCTGTAGGAACTAAGGATCTTTCTGTACGGCATTCACCCCAAAACCGAAGCAATTTATAGAAAACGATAGCCCGAAAGTTTCGCATTTGAAATCAGGTTCAAGATACCCACAAGTCATCAGGAAATGAGTACACCATGAGTTTATCATCGAGCGCCCTGCCCCCCAGAAGAAGCGGTGGCCGGTAAATCTGTCGCTTATCAGGTTATCCCGCCCCGCCCACAACCGTGAGCGGCCTTGTCGAAATTAAGAGAAGCTGCTCTGCCATTGGCAATTCCTGTTGTTTTCTTGTACGGCCGGGCCGCGCTGCGCTGTCGTTCTTTCCTATCCATTCGCTCTTAATTTTCCCCGACAGAGCAACGTGCACGTGAAAGTTTTGCCAGCGCTACGTCCCGCCCTGTGACTACTTTGTTGAGCACGTTCCGCGTGCCTGAAGGGGCCAACCTCGTCTGCCACGTCTACTTCGTCGCAGTTTCGACGCAGTTTCGGCGCAGTACGCGGAGCAGAATGGCAGTGAGGGAGCACGTGTGGTTGTGCGGAAATCTCTTTTGAGAATTTGTCGTTCGGCCGTCAGCGTCAGCGCCAGCTTGGCGTGGAGAAAGCAGTTCCGAGAACAAAAGCGCTTCATCGCTACTTGGAGGCCTAAGCGAGGCGGAGAGGAGAATCAGCTCACCGTTGATGAATAGACCAACTTTCGAGACGGGCAGGCGGGCGGGGTCATTCCGGTAGCGGTAAAATTTAGAAGGGCCCATTGAGATCAGCACGTTTAAGCTACCGCCGGCCGCGCGACGCTGGTGCGGTGCGACCACGCGCGCACCCATAACACACGAGTCGGCGGCGCGGAGAACCTCGGCGCGATGAAGCCACTGGCTGGCCGTGAGACCTCGACGGCGGCCGGGAAGTCGAGGTAGTATTCTCTCTACTCTGTTCTGTTGTTCTCCCCATAGTGCTGTCCTGCCCATGCTGGCCTCGGGCCTCAGCAAGGCCATCAGCAGGGCCTACAGGCGTATGTAAATCGGCCCGCCTGCAAGGACAGGCATTCAGAGGCTCGAGTTGCCCTAAGTTGCGCGCTCACTTGCTAGTGGTGGTAAAATGGGTATGCGTAATCGCACTTGAATAGGACGACCAGAAGGTGAAGGATGTCGATCATCCACTTACCCAGGTTGCAAATGCCCGGTCAACCAACTCGACAGGCTTTCGACCGTTCGTGTACGGTATAAAGTGCTTTGCTATCCGAATTACTTGCAGTAAGTTGCGTAACATATGGTGGACCTGGATTGTTGAATCGAACGATGCATAAAGTCTCTGTTGTCTCCACAGGTAGTGTGCTTAGTGTGCGTTAGCAGTCGTCTAAGAAGGTGTTCATCTAGGCTAAGCAAACGATTCAGTTCTCTTTTTTACTGTCGTTGTTACCGCAACTTTGAGCTGTTATTGGTACCGTTGTAATATTAAGCTAAATAAGGCATATCCAACGCAAGTTCGCACGAACTTTAAATAAATGCTAAAAGTAATCATTGAATATATATATATATATATATATATATATATATATATATATATATAATAGTAACTTCAGGTAAATTGAATACAAAAACTAGGCTACATCTAGTCCAGAAGGGGTTGTTTAAAGCACCACTTCTGTTCCTGTCTGCACATGTGATGCATATGAACCTACTCAGCCTCTTACGACTATAGAGCTATGGCACACACAACTGGTAGCATTTTTTCTTTTGCATGACTTTAGAAACAATCGCGCAATTTTCAACCCTTCAAAACGTCCTTTGCCAACTTGTCCGTTTCAGGCGGCTGAAAGCCGACCCTCTGAAACAGGACAAAAACAAACGGCATGCGTAAATAGCATACATATTTGCGCGAGTCTGAAAACGTACAATGTCAGAGATTAAATTGCCAACACGGCGGCCAGAGAACGTAGAAGCGTAGAAGAACAACCGCTTGCTGTGCTCGCCTGTCGGCAACGAGTAGCATTGAGCCGGGGGTATTTCTAGATGATGGGGCTCGGGGGCGGCCCGCCGCCGTCCCCCGAGCGTAATTTACCGTCGTTCTAGCGCCTATTCGAAAGCTGCCCAATCAATGCCACCAGCAGCAGCAAGAGCAGCAGCCGCAACCACAATCCGATCGCAAATATTTCCTCATCGTTCGGAAATTGGGCAGCACGCAAACAGCATCGCATGCCGCCAGGTTTGAAAGCCGGCTGGACACGTCACAGGGGTAACAACCGAACCCTCAACGAGCGAGCTTGCGTGACGCTGAGTCTCGCTTTTGCGGGCCATTTTCGAGCACTGGAAAATGCGCAACACCTGCGATGTACTTCTGTCGATGTTCAGACTCGAACAAAATGATCGCATGCTGATTATGCATTTACCGTCTCTTCGTCTCCTTAACCTCCCTTCTGTGCAGTCAGAACTGGAGCTGCCCTCCGAATCTCATTAAGGCCTCTCCCTCTCTTCGCAAGGACGCTATGGACAGTCTAGCGAAACAGAAACTCGGTGCAGTGGCAAATGACTGTTGATCGCATTTGCTGAGCAACAGTAATCAACAGTATCTTCACTCTTATTTTTGCTCAAGTCCTGTGTCGACAAAGTATATATATATATATATATATATAGATCTATCTACTTTCCGCTATGCGCTTCGCTATATATATATATATATATATACAGGGTATTACAGGAATATTTGATCAACGATATATGGAATTTTAGAGTTCGTTAAGGCAAATATTTTTTTCCAATGGAACATGGTCTCTAAGAGGCCCTGTTTCGGAATGAGAGTTAAATTACTACAATTTGTGACATTGGTGTTTTTGCCCGACATAGGAGCATAGAATGTGCTGTTGCGAGACAACCAGGTTTCCTAGACAGAAGCTAAACACACCGCCGTGCTTCGTGAGAAAATTCTGCTTCTTTCGAAACTCATCAGGCCGGTCAGAAGATGCTACATGGTCGCTTAGAAGAGAATTCGCCAAAATGAAGTTATTTTATTAACTGCGGAGTAATTACGATTGTTTGGTGGGATGTCCAGATTAAGTGCATGTAAAATGAGTGTGTGGCGACGTTCACTACCGCCGACGTATCGCGCGACAGCCACAGCGCGTCATTTTACATGCACTTAATCTGGACATCCCACCAAAAAATCGTAATTACTCCGCAACCATAGCTCGCATTGCCATAAGTTTGGTACCAAAATGATCGTCATGAAATGTGCATTAGTTTAGAGCGCAAGTGCAAGTGGTCGTAAGGTAATGATTTTGAGGTATTGGGCGTGAAGGTTAATAAAATAACTTCATTTTGGCGAATTCTCTTCTAAGCGACCATGTAGCATCTTCTGACCGGCCTTATGAGTTCTTCGAAAGAAGCAGAATTTTCTTTCACGAACACGGCGGTGTGTTTAGCTTCTGTCTAGGAAACCTGGTTGTCTCGCAACAGCACATTATATGCTTCTATGTCGGGCAAAAACACCAATGTCACAAATTGTAGTAATTTAACTCTCATTCCGAAACGGGCCTCTTAGAGACCATGTTCCATTAGAAAAAATATTTGCCCCTTAACGAGCTCTACAATTCCATATATCGTTGATCAAATATTCCTGTAATACCCTGTATATATATATATATATATATATATACTAAATCTGCGGCCATGAAAGTAATTTTTTTAGCAGAAACGAATGTCTCTCTTTCCATAATGAGTGAAGATATTTTATTGAAAGTTACGGCTTACCAGCTATACACAGTGCCCATTATTCGGGCAACTTGTGGATTCCTCGCAAGAAACAGTCCGTATTTGTAGAAGCAAGCCAATCACGAATTCATTTTAGTACGTTTTTGTACGAAAAATATGTTTGCCTAGCCAGAGCGTTACCTACTTTCCCTACCTGGGAGGAGTTTTTGTCACGTAGTTTTTCCAGGTATTTTGAAAACCTCTTTTTGGAGCCATTAAAGCTTATTTTTGAACGGTCATACAATGACGCAGTTGTCCCAGATATTTTCAAACAGAGCATCGTGACACCGATACATAAGAGGGAGCCGAAAAGCGCATTAAGAATTATCGCTCTGCGGATCAGTGCACCATTGCCTGCACAATTTTTGAAACCATTTTAGTCAAACACGTAATCATAACCAAAATATATGACTCTGAATAACCTTTCGATACATTCCATATATTATCAACAGATCTTTCATTTTGTGCACATTAAGAGAACTAGTCAAATCAACATCTATACTTGTGAATATGCTGTTTCGTTGCTTTATCATCATGGAACCAAATGTGTATATTTGTCTGTATAAAGCAATTGTGCTATTCAAACTCTTATATTGTTTACCCGTCTGAAGCCCTATACTTGTGCAAGCACATAAGCAGGCAAGTGCTGATCTTATTAACTGTGTTTTTTCGATGTGACAATGAACAATCGCAGGACGTCAATTAATGTGTTTACCGAAATGTATTGCAAGACTTGAAACAACACTTAATAATATGTTCGCCTGGCGTGTAGCCAGAGAATCGCACAGCAAGGCGGCTTCGGGGGCGTCATTGCCAACCTAGCCTCCTTTCCACCGTTTATTCGGTAAATAAAAACGCTTTCTATTCTATTCTAAATGTCCGAAGAGGCCTGCAATTCCTTCACAGTGTCAAGGGCTCATACAGGCTGTCGATGAAGGTTGTTGTTAGCTTGTTTAACCCGACGATTGCTCCCACTGCATCCTACGGTGTTCAGGTGATTTGGGTCTATCTCTCTAGGCCGAACTTAAAGCTGTTTGACCAAGCTAAGGCCAGTTTTTTTATAGAGGGCATTGAACGTCCACCGCATAAGCCTGAATAGATTACTGTACCTACTGGCGTCGTCGCGGTTATTCGTTAAGGACATGCAGAGTATGCACAACCTACCAAAGACGACGGCCTTCAGAGAACACGCTTCCGATTGGAAAAGCAAGATGACCAACATTGATCCGCTATTCCATGAAATACAGGCAATGGCGTCGGATTCATAGAAAGGCTGCAGCTATTATAACCGACATCTAGTCATCGTATTTGCCATCCGTGGTTGCCACCTCAGGATCTGCGTGCGCGAGAAGTTTCACGAGATCTCTCGTGAGATCTATATCACCTTCAGCGTTGTGAAAAAGCAATTTTATTGCCTCAACTCTGGCAATGTGATGCCCATAATGTATCTATATAAGCCAGTCGTTGGTATATATATATATGCTGCTATATGCATAGACAACGTCAACACCGCCTGTACCAGTAGCGAGTGCACGAGATAATTCGTCACCTTAAAGAAGAGTTCGTCTCTTGTATAGTAAGACATCGTCATGTCGTGACAATATCGGCCTATCACCATCATCATTGACGTCATCGTGGTCGGTAAGCGGCAACGAACAACGACGACTGCGCTGGTGGTGGCGGTGGCGGTAAGGGGCACTTGTCGATACGGTACTTCGGCCGGTGCGGCGGGCGGCAAACGGGCCCTAGATAGAGGAACGCTCGAATAGGGAAGCAGGAAAGGTATTATCTCTCTCTCCCCTCTCCTCTCTTTCTCCCTTACAAGGGAACCGTCGTAAAGCGGCGAACTGCAAACAGAAGATTGAGGTCGAAGCTCGAGAGGTTTCCGTGCCCATCGTCGCCATCTTTACCCTGATTCTCGTACTCGCCCTCATCGTCGTCATGGGCGTCATCATCATCATCATCGTCATCATTGTCGTCATCATCATCATCAACATCAACATCATCATCAACAGCAGCAGCGGCAGCCCATCTATCGGACATTGTAGTGCTGTCACCACTGCGAACGTCGACTGCCCAAAAGCGTGACCGCCTCCCCGATCGCTCGCTGGCTCGACACTGTAGGGAGAGTTTTTGCAGCCACCGCCGCCGTCATCGCCACCACCACCGCGGTATCAGGTCCGTCCGAATTTTTACCGCTAGACAGCAAGCCAGCAGTACGGCGGCTGACGTTTCTTTTGATCCCACCTTCGTGCTTATCGGCGCTTGACAAATATGTGCTTGCCGACCAGCTCCTGTTCTCGTGCAATCATAGTCTTCCTCCGCCTTGTCTCTCGCTCTCTCTATCTCTCACTCTATACTTTATCTTTCCGTCCTTTTTTTCTTCTATTTTTGCCTCTTTCTCTATTCCTTTGCGATACCTCTTCTTGTGTCTAGGGTATGCATTACGTTATGTGGTGATGCCTTAGAGAACCGACCAAGCTTTACCACCTATGTTTTTCTCTGCGTGCTGTTGTCGGTTTTGCTTCTTAATTCTTACGCTATGTTAGTACAGTACTATTACCTATTCGCTTAGTATTTATAACTTACTATTGCTTGCGTTGCGTCGTCTCAATCTCAACCTCGATCTTGATGTTTGTTCTTTTCTAGTCTTGCTGGCCTTGTTGCGCGCTTGGTATTGTCTAACACCTTCCTCTTATTCTTCTTCCTCATGTTCCTTCTACTTCCTTGCCCATTTGGGGCGATCGAATCAGGTGACCGGCAGTCGATATACGCATAACGCACGCACCGGCTATAGCGTGTATGTCCGCGGTTGATACACATTGTATGCGCATACAAACCCACATACACACCTACCCACCCGTCTGTCTGTCTGTCTGCTCGGCCTGTTGTTCCTCTTTGCCAGATCAGATATATCTGACTGGTCGTTTGTCGAGCTCTGTACAGGTAAACGCCTAGCGTAGCCCCTTCACCGTTGCCTATTCGACGAGCGGCGTTCGGGCATAATAATACACCTACATACTGAGGACTACGGTGCTGCTCCTTTTCCTCTGCGTGCTGCGCTTGTACGACTCTTACGACTACACCTGCTATTGCTACTACCGGTGGTACTATAGCTGCGTTTGTACTGCTGCGATGCTTACCCGACGAACGATGCACGCTCGGATGTAACGGATAACCCCACCGTGTCTCCTTTCTTGCTGTTGCGCACTCTTTCGCTCTCTACCTCCTTGGTCCTCATTCTGCCCCACCTCTCTGTCCCTCCAACCCCTTCCTGCATCGGCCCCCTTCCCTAAAGGCCGCTGTCCGATATACGTTTTTTGGTTCCTTGGCCCGGGCCACTCCTGAGTCGCGTTTGCTTGCTCGTTCGCAACTCCACAACAAGAACAACAACGATATCGACGACTCCGAAGCCTAGCACCGACACCTTACGACGACGACGACAACAACAACGACAGCTAGCGGCTTGGCGGAACTCGGTCCTCAACGAAACCCTACTTCGTGCCTGCCTGGTTCTCATTTTGACTTCGTTGTCTTCATTGTGGCCGTCATTGTTGGAGCCGCTCGGCGTTTCCTTCTAGGTCTGCTTCTTCGTTTTGATCCGATTTCGATAAAATGCTCTTTTTCTTTTATATATGTATACAGGCTTGACTTTATATATATATATATATATATATATATATATATATATATATATATATATATATATATATATATATATATATATATATATATATATATATATATATATATGAACAGTTTGTTATCGATTAAATTTACGAGGTTTCGACGCCGCCTAAACAAATTGATGCTAACAGCGATTGTGTCGTTGAGCCCGAGGCCAACAAAACTATCGATCCGAATGAATCTTCCAGGCGGCGCAGCGTGTTCGATGAGGCGGGCCTCATTGTTTCCTCTCTTTCTCTCTAAGCTTCTCTCGTTTACTCTTTCAGCTCTCTTCACATATCGAAGCAACCGCAGCGAATGTCTCGCCTGCTTTTAGCAGACTTACTATCGAGACCATTGGTAATAAAAAGTGTCTGGAAATATTCCGTATTTTGTCATCAATGTTAGGTCGCATATATAACAAGATCAAAGTAAACTACGAAAAAAAGCGATGTTGAGACTTTACGCTCGCCAGCGAAGTATGCTGTTCATAGCGGTTTAGGTAGCATAGTATCTATCGTACGGCCCGAACATTCGACTGCAAGCACAGAGTTCGACAGGTTCGTTAAAACCACCTGAAATACAGACATGGCTTACAATGGAACATGCGCTGCAAAAAGGCGGCATGACCTAAGCAGCTTGTGCAGCAATACTACCCTAGCTTCTGGCATGCTCGATTGCCTGTTCGATTCCGGGCGTGGGGGCTTATTTCTTGCGTTCGAAAAAGGCCCACATAAAAGTGCAACAATTTTGAACATTGCCGGACGGGTTCCACCTAGAACAGATAGCGTGGAACAGTCCTATGGACAACATCTAGAAAAACAATCGTGCTTGTGCGTCCAAAGGTAACCGCTAAAGTTGTAATCTTAGTAGATCAACACACCGCAGGGGAGAGTCCAATAGCTGTTGGGTTCGAAAAGGCTATATTTATCTATGCACTGCGGAACGTATCATGATGTGGCGGTTTGGTGGCAGTGAAGGTCCTCTTCACGTCTGGTTTTGTTATCGCTTCTTGCTGCCAGGAAACCTATGACAAACATGTTGCACCCACCCAGTTCGCGAGTGCCGTTAATGGACTTATTTCCTGGAGGTTAAACGTGATGCGACTCGATTAGAGGTTGGTCATCTCGAGACAGGTCATTCTTCTTTGTGCCATGTATCGCGAGGGGCAGGTCTTCCTCAGAATTTTCGATTCATAGCTGCGAACCCGGGGGGACGTTTCAGTCCAACAAGGTGGAGGACGTGGAGACATTCACACGTTGAAGCTCCCGATTATCGACCTGACGCTAGTTGTCCATCTCTCCGTGATCGGGCGTCACTCTGCAAACGGTGACCGAAAGGAGCAGGCCCAGTTGTGGGAACCTGCCTACGTAAGCGAGATAGGATTTTGCGACTGAAGGGATAATAATAAAAATGCGTTGCTACATAATAATGCATTATTAGAACTACGCGTTCGTAGCACTCTCGTGTTGTCCTGTACAGTACCGGATCTCCCGGCAAACATTCTTCTGGCATTTGCATCGTAGCTCAAGTGCCATCCGCTGAAGCAAGAACGACGATGGCCTCTTCTGACGTTGGGTGTTGGCTATGAAAAAGAGAATCATAGAAACGTTTGTCGCTGACAGCGTCGACTTCCTTGCGTTAGACCTGCCGATTGGTACAGCTTAGCTCATGCCCAACTCATATTAGCGTGCAGCTGTTCGAACGTGCTACGCCTTGAGCAGCAAAACCGCACATTTGGCAAATATAGCTTTTTAGAACAGATAGGCCGAATACTGTCCAGATCCGACAAGAGGGTCTTTGCTGCTGGTTTCAAGCCTTATATAAGACCTGCGCTAGTATTCAAAACGACGGCTACAGACAGAAGCAAGAAGGCAGTGCCTGTTTTGGCGACCAAGACGCGGACAGAGTCAAACAAGCGTTTGCTTTTTTTCCGCATCCAGAGTTCAACCGTCTTCCCAAGAACGGCAGTGCCTAGAGTTCCTTAGCTTACATTTTTCTTTCATAATCAGGCAGTAATAGTTCCGGGTAGTTGTTAGTTTAGGCTCAACCCCATGAGCTTCGTGCTTTCTTTACTTTCAATTTCTCCGACAAATTGTTTGCACTTCATCGGGTTCCAGATAGAAATGTGGGACTGCTGACTTCACTTGCTTAACGCGTACGCATACGTGTACGAGAAACAGAACAGGTAAAAGGGAGAGCATTTTGCCAGATTTTCAGGTACTGTAGCCTTTGAAGCACGGCAGTTGGTTGGTAAGTGCTCATATAGTGCTCGTGTATATTATTTTTCATTAACGTGATGACTTATGCAGCCCGCGAAAACTTTATATAACAAACAAATAATAATATATAACAAACGCGCATCGTTCACTTTTAAGTTCGCTAATCTGCCAAACCTGGGATTAGTGATGATGATAATGATGGTAAATATTATTATTAATTATTATTATTATTATTTATATTATTATTATTATTATTATTATTATTATTATTTTATTCGCGCTAGATGATGGCACTCGTGATTTGGCAATTCAGCCGTCTGAGTTCGATCGTGCACGTCAAGGACGTCACATGCATGCGACATGAGCATGCATGATACGAGTTTCTGTAAGAGGCCCGACGACCCCTGCAGCCTGCCTGCGGCTACCTTCGCTCTTATGGGGCTAGCCGGGCTAGTCCGTCTTGGATCCCTCGTTGCTGAGGGGTTATATTTGCAATAATGCCTTCATTGCTATAGGCCACCAATGGCGACGACACCGACCGACGTCAACAGCGATAGCACATTCTACCTCGGGGTGGTCCGGCGGGGTGAGCGCTGACGCCGGAGAGTGGACGTTTCGCTTATTTGCCAAGGGGGGGCTATGTCTAGCGGGTGGGGGGTTGGGGTTGCCGATCTCATATGAGAGCGTCTGCCAATGCTGTTGCAGCCGTCGCTGCTGTATCGCTGACCTTGAGCCAACCTCGTGCCACCACCACCTAGCGAATACATAGGCAATCCAGCCAGTCCAGTCAAATAGGACCAGTATCGAGTAGCGGGACTTCCCGACGGCTGCGTTCGAAGGCTTACTTAGGCGAGGCACGAGGAAAACGAAGAGAAAAGATAGAAACGAAGAAAGAGAAAGTTTTTTTTCAAGAACAACGTTATAGATAACATGACACAAGGTCGTCGTCATCGCGGCTCAACA
The DNA here is from genome assembly GCA_003439945.1 of Dermanyssus gallinae. Taxonomy (NCBI): domain Eukaryota; kingdom Metazoa; phylum Arthropoda; class Arachnida; order Mesostigmata; family Dermanyssidae; genus Dermanyssus; species Dermanyssus gallinae. Next base: position 16,148 of record QVRM01001134.1, on the reverse strand, counting down.
TTGCCTCTCCAATTTCTAACATACGACACTCCAAATGAATGCCCGTTCACAAGATTATTGGTATTGTTAGTGCTGCTACTGCTGCTTCTCTAATAGTTACTCTATTAACGCACTGCTGCCTCTTTCATAGTGGCTCTCATTTTGTTTGATATGTCAGCTTATTTTGTCAGACATACGCTCATAATAATTATTCCAAAGCACGTGACCACGACACGAAGGGCCTGTGTCTGCCGAACAGAGCCGATACCACGATATTTAATGCAAAGTAAGAAAAACTGTTATCAAGTTGTCTCTTGTTGATCATAGACTTAATTCCCAGTTCATCATTTTTCTTACAATTATTTGAATTTAAGTTCGCCTCGTTGGCCGTACGTTTCTGGCGTATTCATGCTAGCGCCCAGTTTCTTTTTGCTGCAATATTCGCTTGGTGTGCGAAAGGCTACATGCTTTCTTTTAACTATGTTTACAAACAAGCCAATGTCAAATTTTATATCTAAAGACGTTCGCGTGTATATATTTGTATATGTATATATATATATATATATATATATATATATATATATATATATATATATATCTAAATATATATATATATCCACCAGTTGGCCTGTCACCAGAAGGTCTAACAAGCTAGACTTGTGCGACCTGCTACAAACGCAATTCGAAATCAATCCACATAATACTTATTTTGTTACTTCCTAAGTAGATCTCTTTTCGGCGCTCATTATATATATATATATATATATATATATATATATAGCGCCGAAAAGATATATATATATATATATACGCTCTTCATACGAGGTTTCCATACCTTGAAGCAGTTTTGTGGCATGCTACAGGCAGATAGCATAGAAAGCCGAATGTAGAGATATTGCATTACCCCTTATTTGCAGATAACGGCGGCACGCATACATAAAACGAAAGCTGAGCATCGCGCGATGATATGGTGGAATATGCTCGCATCGTAGAAGTACGTACATTTACTGAGGGAACGCCAGCATTTTGATGTATCCAATTCTTAAACTTCATTGGTCAATCGTGTAATTTATCTGCTCTGCAAGGCGACAGCCTTCGGGGTTAATGGAGGACAGTGCTCTAGAGAATCCCAACAATGTATGAATATGGGTTAATCTACCTCTACATAGAGAGCTATCCGATCTGAGCGGCCTGCTACGCTGAGGTGATAGCGCTATAGTTTTTGAGCCATATCGAAAAATGCTGACAGCATTAATAAGGTCAGCGTAACCTAATTGCGTAATGATGTAAAAAGTTGGCGGCGCGTATTCTTGCGACACGTGACTGCAAAGTGTACGCTGATCCTATTGGTTATCGCTAGGCACAAGTTTAGAGCCGGCATAAAAATCAAGTCCGCAATAGAGGCTCCTAACCGTACGTCTTGCCTCTAGTAATTGTAGCGCATAAAAATGTGTCCTGTAATTAGAATCAAGGCAGGTATCGTGGCCACACTTGTTCCGCTAATTAGACGCAAGCAAGTGAGGCTCGCTTCCGATCGTCTGCACTATATGTATAGTCGGATTCCAAACCGGAGCTTCTATGGCCTTAAAGAAAGATATATATATATATATATATATATATATATATATTTCAAATCGGGCACACGGTCGTTATATATAAAAATAATAATACAGATAAGCAGAAATGCTACCGCTGCGGCTAGGAGGGACATCTCGCCCGTGATTGTAAGTGCGACACTCCCCAATTCTATGTATGCAACGATGAGGGCCACAGAATCAGAACCATAGTATGCCCTCAATACCTCCGACGAGCACAACAAGAAAAAACACAAGAATAAGAGGCATGGGATAAGGGATCGACGCTGGACACAGCGCTCATAACCAAACAAACTGTACATTTCCCTAAAGAGGACACGCAAATGGATTCTGCCGGGTTAAGGCAAACGGGGTTAGTGGGATATACTTTACCTGCATTAGTCCAAACTGCTTGCGCGACGATTTCGAGCAATTCCTAGACGACCTTGCAGAACGATACGCAACACAAGGGTTGCATGCAAAATGTTTACACAGCGGCAGAAGATGCAGCCCCTCCGCTAAAATGAGCAAGATCACTCAATCTCTTTGTATTAGTCGACCAAAAAAGCTACGTTTCACCGTCATGGCGTGCGCGGACATCACGTCATGCAACGACATCCCAAGGCCTTGGTGAAAAAGGAAAACCTCAACGACCATCGTTGCATTGAAAAACGGCTGAGAATTCCGAACCCCCGACCAGTCCCTCCCAAGAAGCGATACAGAAAAATCATGGTTTAAGGAGGAACTTGCAAAAAATAACCCTCATTAAGCTCTTCTAGAGCTGCAGAAGACGAACAATCACTCCGCGTAGAGGTGTGCGAAACAAGCGAGGCGTTCTCTCAAACAAGAACGACTTTTGGAAAAATCCGTACAGGATAATCAGGGGGAAAGTACCCAATTTTCTTCTCTGTGAAAAGCAAGTCGGGGCGGTCCTCATTAAGTCTTACCCGACTCACGTGCCTCCTAAAAAGGCCATTTATGAGAACGATGCCACAGAGGAAAAGAAGGAAAGATCCCGACCATTCAGCCACACGAGGTTCGTGAGGCAGCGCATAGACAGAATACCGGCCCTTGGACCTGACCGGATGTCCTCAGAGCAGTGGGGGGGGGGGGTCTTCACAACTTTTTTATGGAGTACCCCGAAACAGTGCCCGGGGAGGTTTTGTTCAAAAATCGCGTTCTTCCGCTATCATGAAAAAGAGCCTAAGGCGTCCTTGCCTCCAAGAGAAACGTGGGATATTGGCGTATATGGCTGCTGAGCGTGCTAGCAAACGTACACAGAATCATAGGTAAGGAAATACAGAGTGCGTTCACTGAAGAACAAAAACTACTGCCGCGCACACAATACGGCTTCTGGAAGAACCGTATTTGCCCTATAGCAATACGTCGCGTAGCAAGTAAAACAACAATCTGCAGCTCCACCATATGGGCAAAGCAGCTCCTCCTGGCCGCTCTTCAAGGCGTTAGAACGCCTTCAATAGCTTAATGTGAGAGACCATCCAGACCATCCAGATCCATGGCCTTGGCCAACTGCTACGCTAAATGCACACCGCTTCTACCTGCCCATGATACAACTAGTCGGAAACCTGGGAAGCCTGAAGCGAAGTTTAAGAGAGGCTACGTTGCGAAGGTTTTCAGACTATCAAAAACCTAGAGTTTTTGACGGTAACGCCGGTAATCTTGCGGTGAGCCCGTCGCCGTTCGGCCCACACCAAAAGTAGTGCGTACCGCATTTCTCCCCTCTTAAAGAGGGCGAATAGATCTGGTACGGCGCTCACATTTTTATCCGACATATATTTTTTCAATATATGATAATAATCTAGCCATAATACTTTATGACCCATAATACTGCCTGATAAAAATCTGGGCTACCATAAAGTATCTGGGGCTCACAGATTTTAGTAATTTTACTCTCTCTCTAACGCAAGATTTCTCAGAAACTATGTCCCATTGGGAAATAAACATTCGCTTGGGGTCTAGTACAACTCTATTGGAAAAGGAGCGGAAATGTCTGCTAAAAAAGGGTAATTGAGCGTGAAATACAATAATAAGATTTGCAAAGAATTTTATTTCTTGAGAATTATCTTGAGAGATTATTATTGTTTAGAGCTAACGTAGAATGCAATTCAACATGTGCAAAATTTTCTCCAAACACACAAGTATGATTGGTTTGTCGATAGGGCTCTCATATACGCAGACCTATTGAATATATGTCAAGGTAAAAAGCTTGATACAACCACTGTTAGTAATTTCGCTCTCACTCAAAAAGAAAACACTTCCACCGCCTTGTTCCATTAGAAATAATGATTTTGCCGAGTTATTAGAGCCCAAAGTTTGTTGTTATATTATTATGCATAGATTCTGCATTTAATTAAAATGTATAATTAAATGATTGCCTAAAGCAATATTCGGGCCGCTCGAACTCATAAGCGTTTAAAGTGTTCTTGTGCTGTATGATCTGGTTAGGCGCTAACTGCGTTAGGGCTATATTTAACCCTAAAGGCAGACTAGCTAAGTGGCTAAACTAAAGTATAACAGTTTGATTCAGCTAATCTTGTTTAGTCATACCACAGTTGAACGCAGATCTACACAAGCTGGGTCCTGACCGGTTAGTACTGTATAATATATATAGAAACCAATTTGGTGTGTTTAAGGAAAGAGACTTAGTGGCAAACTTTTCAATGCGAGGACGCACCAGTGTTGACCATTCTAATAATATTCACGTCCAAGGACCGCTTTTTGGCAGCCTATTCAGGTCAGCGTGACAATGCAGAGCAGTGAGCTCGGTTCGACAATTTCTCCAGGGAAAGACTGTACGAAAAATACTCGCGTAGAGGTAGTGTGTAATTATCCTATTTTCCGGCAATCAATTAGTCTAGAAGAAAGGTCGGAAGAAATTAGCAATGTCTGATCGCTCCTTAGTCAGCGATTGGTTCCTGGGAGGCCCTCTGCTGACAGAGCGTGGGCCCGGACACTTCAGATGCAAAAGAAGATCCCGCGTCAGGCTGTAAACAGAGAGCGGCTACATAGTGTGTCTAGTGCCGCATTTAGGTCCTCATATAACGAAACCGGCTGGAACCGGTACATAGTGGCGTTCTTCTAGTTACAGTTTGTAAAAATACAAGCGTACTTGTATTTTTACAAAATGTAACTAGATGTTGCAAAACACTGTAAATGTTGCTTCCGTGATAGATGGTATATCAGCTTGGCTTTAGCACACTCACAAAAAAGGCTGAAAAATGGTTAGCTATTGGTGTGGATCGGAGGCGGCACTAGTGACATTTCTGGAAGTTTAGAGCGTTTTTCTATATCTGACTGGCTAACTATGTGAAACCAAAGTACACTGCTGGCACTATTACAGGAAACAAGTCTATTTCGGACATTATTTCTTCATTTCACTTTACTGGTTTGTTTTAGCTAGCTGCTCTGAATGTACGTTGTAAACAATATAAAGTTCTAAAATCTATTTTCAGTTGATTCCCTAAAAGTGATTAATACTTATTGTGGTGTGCTAGTTTATATCGATGAGCAGTCATTGGAAAAACAGGATTTGAAGCATAGAGAATACCGCCGCACATTGTTCTGAAAGGGAATGCTGTATTTTTTCTTTGAGATAAATGGCGTTTTGGCCTGTCACGATCGTTATGTTATTGAAAACCAAACTAAATCACTTCACAAAAATACTTAGCCGTCATTTACAAATTACAAATGCAGTTGACCTAATACGGGTAAATGAATCATCCCATTACACGGCAGATCTTGTAACATTGATATACAATTACAGATTAGAATCCTCCTATTTAATTTATACTGCCTGTTGAATATGGGGCATTGCAATTTATATTGCAACAATATTCGGCTTCACCAGAAACAAACATTCAAACCAATTGTGGCGTCCAAAGCTAATACAGTTCTAATTATGCAAGGGCGTTATGGTCCCTAAAAACGTCAACATATTAACACCCAGCTATTTGTTTTATAACTTCTATTAAATATTACCTATTAAAACCGACAAATAACTGCAAAGATCGCAGACGATTATCAACTCAAGCATTTATTCCACACACGGTTATTTAGGTTGGTAAAAAGATGGTATATTTTTTACAAATATGGCACACAAACTAGAACTATAAGGCTTACAACCGTTTGACCACAGGAGAATGATGCCTCCATCATTTTGCAGCCAACCACAGCCATTAAGGTTCATACGTTAAAAATCATTCCGCTCTATGCATGACTTTTCCGAATTCAGTTTTCAGTGTGCTTTCGTAAAAGATGTTAAATTAGGTCGACTGCAACATGCCTGCAAAGATGCTAGGTAATTAGTTGTTTTTTTTTAAAGCAAAGGTTGCAGCAGTAACATTTGTAGGGGTTGAGAGCGTTTGATTTCCTGGATTTTGCCATGGAATGCTGTTGTGTCGCCACCTGGAGCTGCTCTACAGATACGCAAGCTACAAAAAGAGTATACCAAATATCTAAAGGCAACATGCAGTGCTGTAACTATCAGGAGGGGCACATCTGTGTCGGACATTGTTCCAAATAAATCTTAAACTGACTAATTCTAGTTCGGTGCTCTCAGTTTACTCTGTTGACAATATAAACTCCAAAAGCTAGTCTCAACTGACTTCTTGAAAAATAATTATATCAATGGAAAAAATCCTGAATAAACAGGAACTACCAAATAGAACATACCATCGTACAACATTGTTCCCAAAGGAAGAGCTGGCAGAAGAAATTGCGTGTTCACCTACCACGGCCATTACATTATTAAACATCCTCTTTAATAAGTTGAAAACCAAAAACGGCTTTATTATTAATATTATTATTATAACAATGTTACAGTTGTGAGGTCTGAACGTAATATTGCAAAGTTTTTTAAATAATTAGTTTACTCCATGGCGGCTAAAATAGATGCCGCGTTCCCTCTGCAAACGGCCAAGGACAACGCTTGCCTCAAGAATTGACCCTCTCTTCGGTCGCTTGTGACCTCCTAAATTCGCTTACTTAAATCTTTGAGAAATGCTTCGGTTCCCTTGCTGATTGGTCCTAATGTCTCCATGGCAACAGGCACAAAAATATATCTTGTTTCCGGTCCAGCATACTTCACCCGTTTTCCGTAAGCGTGCTTTGCTACCCACCCCGGCTCAACGGAGCTGTGCTGTAAATAGGAAGCCGCGGTTGTGCGCGAAACCGTTGCATCCCAAGCTAGGGACTTCCCATGTGACTATAATGCAATGGTCACCCCATCAGGGGTTTCTTCGCCAGCGAACACTAAACCTCTTGATTCAAGTGTAGATGGTATACCGGCTTTCCTAAGGAACCTTATAATCACACTGTTTAGCTCAGCATGTCTGGATGCTCTACCGGCGCTCTTCGGGCAACTCAGTGGGTGTAGGCCACTGAAATCTACCATTCTCCACACAGTTTGCACTGAAACGGCTCGCAGACGCAAGCGCCGATTCTAAGTGCTGACATCATGCGGAAAGAGTTGGGACCCAGCATGGTACCGAGCTGAGGCGAGGGTAAGACTTTAAGTCAACCCTCAGTGAAGTTATCTTGTGCCGCTAAGAATATGGCGCGGTGTCTCCGGGAAACAAGCTCGTCGAAGATCTCTCTGCTCTTTTTTTGCTTTCGAGCCTATCTAAGTTATATTGGCTAGAATATTCTTCTAAAAACTATGGTCTAGCATTGTTCTAATATTTTTTTTGTGAAGGGGGGTTAAATGCAGTTACGCACTACTGCTACAAGTAGGAGTTTCCATCTCGAGCTGTGTACCGAACTCTTATTCCACTTCGCGGGGGGTCCTGTACTTCAGGGATAGGTAAGTCCCGCTCTGGACCATCTCTCACGAATCTGTCTAATTACCATGGTTCTGGCCTCTTCCCATGCCTGGCACCTGAGGAGTGTGTTGTGGGGTATCTTCCACGGCTTCGTTGCAAAATAGGCATGTTTCTGATAGGGCCTTCCCTATTCGGTGAAGGTATGACTGGAAGTTGCCATGTCCCGTGAGAACCTGCGTTAAGTAGAAGGTTAAGTCCCCTCCCGGCCTTGCTATCCACGCGCGTATGCTTGGGAGCAGTTTGCTTAGACTCTTTCCGGGGGCACCCAAGGGACTTGCGTCCCACTCTGCTTGCCAGTCCTCTATAGTGGTGTTTCTCTCTCTTTTTTTGTCGCTCTCTGTGGGGGGTGCCAATATCCCACAGGCACTGTCTTTCGGACGCCTTAAGGTTCCAGGGGATTTCTCCGACAAGCAGCAGAGCTGCGTTTGTGCTGACCGTTCTGTAGTTTTGTATGACCCTAAGGGCTGCGATCCGCTGTGCTTTGCGCATGATCAACTTTGCTTTTTTTTACTTAAGAGTCGCCCTGGCCCAAACGGCAGCCCCGAAGAGCGCGATTGACTCCGGTACCGCCATCAGTAGTTTCCTTATACAAGCCCGCGGTCCATGTATATTCGGAAGTATCCTGGCAATAGCGTTTGCCGTCTCTGATGCTTTTTCCGTAGCCTTCTTGATCTGACATAGGCCGGTCATGGACGTGTCCAACATGATCCCAAGGTTGCGGGCTTTATTCACGAATCTAGCCGTTTTTTTTTACGAATCTAACAACAACTGATTGGTTGTCCTGCGACCTGTATGTTTAACGGTCGAACTCTCTTTTTGCCCATTAAGAGATAATTTTCACTTTTTCTGGGGCGAGTGCCAGCCCCGCGGCCTTCATCCACTCCGCTGTCGAGTGCAATGCTTTGTTTGTGTTTAGCTCGAGCTCATCCTCCGTTTTAGCCTGTGCTACGACCGCTAAGTCGTCAGCGTAAGCTATCATTTCTATTCCCGGGGGTAGGCCGGTTTCCCGCAGAACGTCGTCATATGCGAGATTACACAACAGAGGGCCCAGGATTAAACCCTGTTGTACCCCGGCTGTCATCGGGAAGACTACGTTGCCGTTTGGAACAGATCTCTCCTTAAGGTATCCAGAAATTACCTTGACTAGGTACGGCGGAACTTTTTGCGAACAATTTGCGTGTCCAATATGGTCTTCCTATGGTAGGCTGTTGAAGGCATTCCTCACATCCAGAAGGGTGACCATGATTAGCTGTCTTGTACAGATGGTGGTTTCGCGCACCTGTTCAGCTCTACTGAGTACCCTGTGAATTGCTGTTTGGGCCGATCTGTGTTTACAGGACGCCAAATTGTGCCGGTGACAAGAGTCCGCACTCCTCCGCAAACTGCCTGAGCCTTTCTTCGATGATGGCTTCATAGTCCTTATGGTTCTAATAGTGTCCCGTGCTTTACTGGTTTCATATCTTATTTGTGGTCGAACTGCCTCCTCCACTAACGAAGCTGCCACCGGACCAAATTGGACCAGTGAAGCAGCGTAGCAGACAGGAGCTAGGGCAGTGGCACTCCTTATTCCCAGACCACCTTCACGTATCGGAAGACTTGCTCTCTGCCAGGTGTTCTCTTCTAAATTTACGTTTAGGACTTCACTAAGTATGTCTCTGCTGACGTCATCATACGCCGTTAATTCTTTGGGAGTACGTCAAAGCAGGACTTGTACGCAGTATATAGTCAAATCTTGAAGACCCCAGGCTATATTCTCCAAATGCACAGCGCAGCCTGAGGGTGCAAGCGTGTCAGTCGTGGACGAATTTTGGTAAGGGCTTCTTTTTTCACAGAGGGTGTATGCGAAATTCCGTCTTGCTTTACGGGGGCCCCCAAAACTTCTAAGTTGTTTAGCTCTACATGCGTGATACCAGGGAGTATTTCTGTGATCTTCTGAATTGCTTCCTCCCTCTCCTGAAGTGAGCCCCCGACAGCAGTAATCTCACATTTGAAGCATTCAGTATCAGCCCCCCGTCTTCTTCGAACTGCAGCACTCTTCTTAAATCTGTTGCGATGATACTTGCAAGGCCGGCAAGCGTGGCGTCATCTAGATACCACACGTTGAAAGTGCTCTGTAGTTGCGATACTAGATCTAATATACCGAGACTAAATAGAGCAGGCCCTAGCGGGTCACCCTGCTGAATGCCCGCTTCAAACGCAATTTTGAAGTTGTGCCCCAGGTTAAGAGTGAAGGATCTCTGTAACTTTGCCAGACCATCGGCAAAAGCTCTGGACTTTTCTTTATCACTGCATCTAGTATCCTGTCCCTTCTTAACGTATTAAATGCATTGCAGAAATCAAGTTTCATCAGAACCCTTACTTGGTCCTTAGTCTCCGAGAGGGCACGTGTAGCATGTACTAGTGCTTCTGCGCCACCTTTAACAGCCACTCCAACCTGATGTGGCAGGATTGCTGTCAAAATTGTCTTTTATTTCTCGCCATTGCTATCTTTGCAGCAACCCTACACAAAGTCAGTCCACAAGCTATGGGCCTTATAGAGTTGTCTTTTTCTGAAGAGCTGTAAGATTTGCACCATAAAATACTGGTAGACAAAACTTAGGTAATATGCCGTTTAACACTCTGCCTAGAAAAATGCTCAGATCATTTAGCAGGCATTCTGACGAAGGAACAGTTTGATCCAACATATCGCGCAGATGACGTGGCTCAGCTTGCAACAGGGAATGAGCGAATTGCCTCTAAGATCGCTGTAGGTTGTTCGAAGGTTTCAAAGCGCTCCTGGCAGACGGCCGGTGGTGGCGGGTGTTTGTTCTTTGATTCACACTCTGTGCGAGAGTTACGTGGTGCAAATGTGTCTGATGACAGCAGGGCTCTAGCGGCAGAGCGTACATCGCCCTCGGCTAGTTTTCTTTCAGCTATAGACACGTTCTGCCGGTCTCCAGCTAAGCCGTCTAGTCTCTTAATTGGGGTCTTTGGAACTGTACGCAGAAGACTTTCCAGACTTTTGTTCGAGCACTGACACATTGCCTTTAATTATTCTGGTTAGTGTGGCTTCATGATTTTTTCTATGCGGTAAGGCCAGCATTAAAGATGGAGCAGACATTAGGCTATTCCAGCTTTGAGTTGAAATTATTCAACGCCTTTGCGAAAGCTGCGGCGCAGGCTCTGGGTTGGCTGATGAGGAATTCATAGAAGAAGTATGAGGGGGAGTGTAGGCGTGTTATGTGCGCCCGCAAGCCCTGTGAGGTTTTTAAGGCGCGACCGCAGTGTGTGCAGGTATAAGGGGTCTGGGATAGTGGGGAGTTCAGTCTAGAGTTTTCATCTGTTATGAAGTCCGTCATATAGGATGGTTGTGAAGCCATGTATGGTTCTTATCGATACTTGTGTGCTCCGTATGAATCAAAGGTACTTCTTTAGAGCCATCTAAGACGGCTATCATAAAGGCCTTTCCTGCCTCCGACTCAAGAAATGATACAGCTCTATTGAAGTCTTGGTTCTCTTCTAGCCATTTAGACAGTAGGGGCTTAAAGATCTTCCATATCTGAAGAATTCCGTTCACGATATTTGAAGATTCTTTAAATGTTTTTCTTGAGATTTCGGCTGCAGTCTTTCCGGTTGCTTATTCGATGCTTGTTTCTTTTGGTCAACATTTTTTCTAAATCTTGGTGGGGGGAGGTGACAAAGTACGGTCTCAACGTCTTTGTGCATTATTTGTGTAGAACCCATAGTTGCTGTAGGTCGTGCGGCATCAGCATAACACTTCTCTTCATCCGTCGAGGTTTTATTATTTTTCTCTACGACTTGAACCATTGAAGGAAAATTGTCCTTGACGGGGAGACGGGTGAATACTTTCTCGTAAAGCTTCACTCTTTGTGCTTCGGAATATATTCGTCTTTCACCACAATTGTTATCGTTGAAAGCATGGGTTTCGCCACAGTTGACACAACGGGCCTTATCATAGCATTCCCGTAATTGGCGTCCTGGGCGGCCGCACTTTCTGCACGTGGGTTCACCTTGTTTTTTTTACAATCGGTAGCCTTATGTCCGTACTTGTGGCATTCTAAACATTGCAAAGGAGACCCTGCACATAACGTTACTTTAAATATTTCGTCGACGATGGCAACCCCTGAGACCGACATGGCGTCAAATCTTAGTCGTACCCTCGCGGAGTTTTTCAGCCCTTCGTTGTTTTGCCTCCATTGTCCTGTGTGGCCACAGCAAATTTGTCTCTTTTAACTTGGCTTACACCCTGATCTTTCAAACATTCAAGCAGATCTTCTTCGATAAACTGGGGATTAACACCGGAGATTCGTCCCCAGAACGCTGACGTATCTTCACAATGAGATATTGATACCCCGCAAACCATTTTCAGCGTTTTTGCAATTGCGGCCTGGGTTGGTTCCTTGACACGGATCGCTAGCTTTCCCTGCGCTGTGATACGCGCATGCGCTCTCGGCAAAGATTGCCTTATTTCATTATATTTCTTTAGTAGGCTGACAGTCTTCAGTGCGGCCAGGTCATCCGGACATTGGAAGATAATCTCAGAATCAGCTAGCGCTTCCAAATTAGCGACTCTTCGCCGAACATGTGTACCCGATGCGGCTTTCTCCTTGGCCACTTTCCTGGCCGCAGCCATGGACGGCTTTATCCATTCTCGTTGGAACAGTAGACCAGCCTCCACCCTCTCCAGCAGAAACAGCTGTTTTACTAGGTGGACCTGACGGATCGTTCTCCATATGAGAGGCATCTTTACTTTCGAGAGCCCTCTCCATCATACCTGCTAGCCTGGCCTCTCTCCGCTGACTCTCTTTGGTAGCAGCTGATTCTCTTGGAAGATGTTTTGGTTCTAAGCACTTTGCACCACAAATATGACTTCCGCCGTCGCCGGTCCGTCTGCTAGCTGCGCGGCAGGGAAGCGGCGAAGAAGCACGAGATGATAGCGGGGAGTAGTCAGGCCTGCTACAGCAGACGGCGGGTGATCCTGGCCGAGATGTGTAAGGTGAACAACTTGCCGTTGACAAGGCTAACGGCGATTCGGCGCGCTGTGCTGATTCATCGCCTTGGGAGCACAAGTCCGTCTCGCAGGCCGCATCCACCATGTCCAGGCGTTTTTTCTCGCAATGCACTTGTTGAGAAGACCCGGCAGGGTAGGAGTCCCGTTGGCTTTCTCTTTCTACAGTTCCCTTTCTTGTCTATCGTTCTCCTCTTTTCTCATGGCGGCCTTCATTTTCTGCCACCAGAAGGATCATCTTCTCCTTAATAGCCACGTGTACATTATTGGTGCTAATGACCTCCCTATACGCGGCCTCAAACATTCGACCATTCCGAGCTGTTTAAGCGGTCCGTTGTATTTGGTCTTCCTTTTATCCGTCGGCTTTACGTTATCCGCGGCCTCTTCTTCCGTCACAAAGGCGTCCACATTGACTTCCATCGAGATCTCTTCTTCCTCTGCTACTCCTATTCCCTTGTCCGGCGGCTCCCGAAACGACGACATAATTCTCCTTTATTTGACCCTTCTACCGTCTATAGCCTATCTCAGCCAAATTCGGTAGGCGAAAAGCGCGACAGAGGTACAGGTCAGTGATTACTGGAGAAGTCTTGCGTTCGAATCAGCTCGCCGGAACTAGTTTGCACTGCCTACTTGGCGGACCGCCTAACTGGTCTGCACTGAGTGTTCGGATAGTACTCGCCTGTATGCACTGTCCGTCGGACATGGCAGCCGGCACATCTACTCTCACACACAGCGCTCAGCTGGGACGAGGAGCCACTGGCTAAGCCACGCTGTTAGGTATGGCGAAACCAAGATGGCGGCGCGCACGCGGCACTGCTCTATGGTAGGTGCAAAAGTGCCTCGAGAACACCACAGAGATATCGAAAAACCACGTAACTCACCCACTCCCGGGACGGCGGGAAAAAAATGGGACGGATACTTAGCGGTGTCGCTTCTGTAGTTTCCTGACGATGGCACTGCACATGCGACTAAGCTGGACGCAAGTTATCCTCGTAGCGAACCTTTCGGGAGTCAGAGATCCACGAATATTCACCCAGAGTTCACCTTTTATGCAGAAAGGACTGCTAGTCACCAAGTGTATCGGTTCCGCACAGAGAAACGAACGAAAGGGCCTTCCGTACTGGTATCTGACGATATTTTCCGGGAGCGATTCCACATGCATCCGCAACTTTGCCTCCGCTTCGTTGTCTTTGGCTGTGTTATGGAACTATCTTGCCGTACCTGATCGCCTTCCGACGGCTTATCCAGTATGGACTATGTGTCGAGCCCGGTGGCGTGGTGGCTAAAGTCTGCGCCTCGCAACCGGAGGAGACATGTAGGTGCGCGGGTTCGAGCCCCACCGTTGCACATTTGTATTTATGGGGGTCCGTCTATGAAGCAATGTGAAAAACAGTTCCGTGGACGTTAAATCTTGGCTGGGGGTCAGCCCGAAAACTTTACTTTAGTATGGACTATGTCGTTTTTAGCTTCGAAAACAAATCAACTTCGATGGAGATATCAGCACAGAGTTATCACGACTGTATCAGGATCTAGTCATTGGCTTCACACTCGACACTAGTACGTAAATCCTTTGTAATTAGCACAATTTTTGTCACTCGAACTACACACGTTTTCACTCGAGGGCCGTCTAGTAGGCGAAAAAAAATATTATTATTATTATTCCTATATTTAGGACAGCCGGCGTTTCCTCGGCACACTGCAAGTGGCAGCAGTTGCCGTCGAAATTCGCCTTCGCGCCGATTGCCTGTGAGATCTGTAATCGTTGGCCCAGGTCACTGATGAATCTCCTTGGTTCTCTTGCTTACCGGACCCATTGTTTCATAGATATTAATTTATTAGTATTATTATTTATTCAATTGTTCGGTATTTCCCTACATTATTAGTATTAGTATCATTATTGTTTGACTGAATTTACGGATGGTCGAACCGAATGTGGTCAAGTGAGCATATAAATAAAGCAAGCGTTATTTATTAAGCGTATTATTACAGTTATTGATTATTTTTCGTATCACTATTTGTGGTTTTCATTTATGTTAACAGAGTCGTGCAACTAAATGCCTATGTAGCCTATGAGTAATTTATCGTTATAATAAGTAATGTCCAATACTGGTATTACTATGTTTGCGACTTCAGATAGAAATATTGGATGACAGAGTCCGCAGTACGATAGTCCCGTGAAACCTAACCGTGAGAAAAACTAAAGCGCGGCCGTACATTGGCTATTCTGGTTAGGGTCGGATAATCGTGCACCACCAAGGGACTATCAAGTTTCGGCCAACTGCTAAAAAAATCTGTCAATTTCGGCTTTGCTTTCTCCGGTTAGTTGAACTGCAGCATGGCTGATTTTGAAGCTGCATCGGTATATTTGCTTCTGTGTTTTGACTTCTCACCGAAAGACCCGTGTCTGCACGAATACGACTTCGGTCTGACGAGAAACGCTGTGATAACACTTCGTTTCGCTGCATACACAGGTGCTCTTCATAAGGTTCTCAGGGGGGTAGGTCGTGCGCTCGGATCGTGTTGAGTCATGTATAATCTTATCCCCTGTGTTTAGCCCCGCCACTACCCGCCAAAACATCGGGTACGCATTTCCCACCATGTAAGCACCTAAGAGAGACAGTTCGTATATGTCGAAAACCTCTGTATTGGGCGGTAGTTGGGGAATGCAAGCAACCTGCTTGGCGAATAGTACAGAAACTTCCAAGAGACCCCGAGCTACTACGTGTGTGCAGTAGCCGAGATTCTGCTACTATTCCGTCAACATGTTGAAAGCCTAAAGCACGGTTTTCTCGCTTTCAATGCGCGCACAAGGTTCTCTCTCAGAACTCCGATGTCCAATTAGGATTACCCTAAGGGACTTGCCTAACAAAGGTCCGCAAAGGAATCAATCAAACGAGCACAATCAGTAAAAATGCTGACAAAAGTTGGGGCTCTGCGAAGATGCTTTTTAAAAAGTGTGCTCGGAGTCCTCCTTTAAAACAAGAAAAGCTTCCGTTTAGAGGAGTTTATGTACTGTAGTACTGACGTCATCTGTAATTGGTTTTCTATACGAAATGTGCTAATGAAGTGCCTTGTTGTCTTAATACGGCGGAGAGGATCCTTCGTGGCCTGGTTGACGGACAAGAACAGGGAGGCGGAAAGGACAGAATAGCAGGCCAGAATATAAAAGACAGATTGTGCGTGATTGGGAGATTTCTCTCTGTATGGACCATTAAAGCATGTTCTGCGTAGTGAAACGTTGTATTACGTCAAAATAGAGAGGCCCTTCGAGAGAGCCTGGTGAGCGACAGTACGCATTTGACAGAAAGTCGGTTGGATGACATAGCTAACTGTAGAGCACTTGCAGGCGAGACATCGATATTTGTTTATATCCCAATTTGTTTCTAAAAAGGTTTGTTTAAGTGATCACGAACAATCGACAGAGCTAAACTCGTAGCGCTTTCGATTTATGTAGGGACTTGCTATTACGTCACCACTATTATTTCTCTGCCGGTAGCGCTCCTATAAAACTCCGGTCACAGTGTTTTGAACTACAGTTATGCATATAATTTTTGGATGTTGCCGAACCACGTTCGACGATTTTGTATATGTACAAATTCCATTTATTCCACACACTTTGTGTTGATAGTACCTAAGTACAAGATTTGGCTCGGCGTCAGGAGCTCACAATTCAGTTACCAGGATTGTATAAAATATAGAATATAGACATAGAATATATACAATTTACAAGTTTGATGACATTAAACG